>PVJS01038090.1:0-19579 GCA_004027185.1 Glis glis
CTCTCTCTCTCTCTCTCTCTCTCTCTCTCTCTCTCTCTCTCCCTAGTGAGGCCCTCCGCAACTTCGTGAGACCCGGTTCCAAAATAAAATATAAAAAAAAAATAGGGCCGGGGGTGTAGCGCGGAGGTAGAACGCCCCTGAGTTCAATCCCCAGTACCGCACAAAAAAAAGAGTCTGTGTTTTCCTTCTTCCATTCACCCCAGCATGTCTAAAAGCCAACATCTTTTCCACAGAAGGCTAAGAGGCAGAGTGTGAACTACCAGATGGTTGCACACTACTGATTCGGTACTGAAAAATTACAGTAGAGCAAAGAAGGGGAAGAGGCGGGAAAACCACTCAGAAGCCAAGGAAGTTTCCAGGGTTAAGTGCCTGTCATCATGCACCCTGGGTTCCAAGCCCAGCCCCACCTCTTTATAGCTCTATGATAGTCATGTCAACGTCTGTGCCTTGGTTTTTCCATCTGAAGTGGCTGATAATAATAGCTCCCATTCATAATGTTAATATGAGGATAGAGTAAGGAATACGGTCCTGGTACAGAAGTAATCGTTCAACAAATGTTGGCTATCACTCCTACTTTTAGGCAAGTGTTTTCTGATTTTTAAAATTTTTTTATTTTTATTTTTTGTTCGTTTCGTTTTTTATGGTACTGGGGATTGGATCCAGGGGTGTTACGCCTCTGAGCTACACCCCCAGCCCTATTTTATTTTTTATTTTTAAAACAGGGTTTCACTAAGTTGCTAAGGATCTTGCTAAATCGCTAAGGCTGTCCTCAAACCTGTAATCCTCCTGTCTCAACCTCTCAAGTACCAGGATTACAGGCATGTGCCACCACACTTGTTTTCTGATCTTTTAAACACTAATATTGTCGCCCTTTGAGTTCTATAGGATTTTTCCTGTTCCATATATATTTGCTTATATTCTAGCTCTTATATAGTCATTATCTGTAACCCCGTATAATAATCTTTTTTAAATTAACCTAACTATAATGATAGCTTATTCCCAAAAAAAGCTGATTCAATACAGAATTTTTAAGCATGTTATTACTAAATTATTCTTTATCCTTTTTTTTTTTTTTGCGGTACTGGGGATTGAACCCAGGGGCGTTCTACCTCCGAGCTACACCCCCGGCCCTATTTTTTATACTTTATTTTGAAACCGGGTCTCACGAAGTTGCGGAGTGCCTCACTAAGGAGAGAGAGAGAGACAGAGAGACAGAGAGACAGGGAGAGAGAGAGAGAGAGAGAGAGAGCTGAGGCTGGCCGCGAACCTGGATCCTCCGGTCTCCGCCTCCCAAAGTACTGGGATTACAAGCGTGCGCCACCACGCCAGGCCTCTTTATCCTTTTTTTAATGTGTGCATGTGTGTGTGCGCACGCGCGTGGTACTGAGAATTGAACCGAGGGGCATTCTATCTCCGAGCTACACCCCACCCCTTTTTATTTTTTATTTTGATACAGCATCTCACTAAGTTGCTGAGGGGTCTTGCTAAGTTGATGAGGCTGGCCTTGAACCCACGATCCTCCTGTCTCAGCCTCCCAAGTACTGGGATTATAGATGTGCGCCACTGTGCCTGGCTTCCAGCATCCTTTTGGTATACACTATGTGCCTACAGTTTCCTTCCTATGTCTTGGAGTCATTCAGAATAAGTTTTGTCATTCTTCCATATGATACTCCCCTGAATCCTTGACAAGAACTAGTCATTGCTCTTATTCTTCTCTTCTCCTAACGAAA
Source organism: Glis glis (assembly GCA_004027185.1). Taxonomy (NCBI): domain Eukaryota; kingdom Metazoa; phylum Chordata; class Mammalia; order Rodentia; family Gliridae; genus Glis; species Glis glis. Next base: position 1,731 of record PVJS01038090.1, read on the forward strand.
CATCCCCAGTTTTCCCATGATTCCTCCCATAACATTGTTTCCAACTCTCTCACCATCCTTGATTCTATCCTCCAAACTCAGTTCAAACTGTCTGTCTTTCCCAAAACCCAACACTCAGGGCTGAATTAAAGATGCCCAGTGTCACCTGGCCACCTGTGGCCAGGATCAGTAGCAGTATATCACAACATTCCCTCCCTCTTTAGTAATGGAATCCCAGTATTATTCAGGTAAACCATGTTCTCAGCTAAAAAGCTACACTTCTAAACTTCAAGTTCAATGTGGTTATGGGATTAAGTTTTGACCAGTGAGATCAAATGCAAACAGTAATGTCGTGCAGGACATTGGAAAGTTTCCCTTAAAGAGAGAAAGCACAGCCTTCTTATTCCCCTCCCTTCCCGCTTCCTGGCATAGAGAAAGGATGGAGTTGGCTATCACAGCCATTTTGGACAATGAGGAAGCCACAGTGGAGGGTGGTGAGCAGAACATCGGTGCCTGGCTCCCTGATGATACATACCACAGGAGTACCAAGCCAGTCTCTACTGCCATTTACATAAGATAGAAATAAACATTTCTCTCACTCAAGACAAATAAAATCCTCTCTGCAAGGGCAGTCCAGAGTGAAGCATGCCGTCACCTCCCTGCAGTCACACTTGCTTCCCTAGAACTCATGTTGCTCTCTTAACTTTCCATCAAGCAATGATTTCTTGAGTTCTTGCTTATGCCTGGCACTGTGCCACATACAGGAGACCAAAGAAGGCACGCATGAATCTTAGCATCAGTGCTCCTAAAATATGTCCATAAATAATTATAATTTATGGTATGGTAAGTGTTGTGAGAGGTTCAGATAACATTCGGGGGAGATCAAGAAAGGCCCTGTAGCATTTAAATCACAGATCTGTAGGTGTGAGGGAAGGAACTCACAAGCACAGGGGTAGGAAAGTGCAAGACATGCCCAAGACGAGCCACAGGACACATCTTCAAACTACAAAGTTGTGAAATCTTGAGTCAGATTTTCTTTTACATGAAGTAAAACAACATATTTCCAAGAATTACAATGCCTTCTAAAGCACTCATTGCCTCCACTGAGTCAAGTCAATCCCCCAGGCATTTAGGAAACACCAACTGCTTTTCTGTCAAGTGAGAGTTTCTCCCAATCCACAAAGCCACCCTCATTTTAAACAAATGTTATCAAACATTTTTCATATTGTAAGAAAACACTTGGAGGTGGTAACTTGCCAACATTCTACTGAACTGGCAGAAATGTTCCCAAGAAGTGTGTTCTGGTATCTAATAAACTAAAAATGCATAAAGCAAATACAGTTCTCCTTTTCCTCCTATAATTGATCATTTTATTAAATAGAATTCATGTCTAATAAAAGTCACAGAATCAAGAGAGTAGAGCATGTGGAAATTAAATGGAGCAGTAAGATATGCACCACCCAGAGCGGAATCTCCTACTTTGCCTCTGTTCGTTCACTAGTGAAAATGAGATATTAATGGTATCTACCTCCCTGGATCATCATAAAGACTAAATGCTGTAGTTATGGTGACTATATACCAGGCCAGTAAGTTTCAGTAAATGTCAGCTCTCATTACCAGTATTATCCCTTCCTGACTGTTTAATCTCTATGAACCAAGATGAGCACTACTGACATTTGGGCCCGGACAGTTCTTTGAAGGGTAGGATTATGCTGTGTCCTCTGCCCTCTAAATGCTCATAGCGATACTCAAGCATTGTGACAACTGAAAAGTGCCCCAGTGCAATCCAGATGCTCCCTAAGGGAGCTGATCCAACAGTGAACGCAGAGAAAATTCCACATGCCACACCCAGATGGTCAATAAGCTACAAGTTTTTAGATAGGAAGATCCAAGAAATGTCATTTGGAATTTATGGATGTAAATTAATACACATATACCTTGAAAAGACATGTCTAATATTTCTATAAATAAAACATTTTCACTTATAAAAATGAGAACATTCCATGGTGACTCTATCCCTTTCTTTTTCTTTTTTTTTCTTTTTTTGTGATACTGGGGATTGAACCCAGGGGCATTCTACCTCTGAGCTACACCCTCAGCCCTATTTTATTTTTAATTTTGAAACAGAGTCTCACTAAGTTGCAGAGGGCCTCACCAAGTTGCTGAGGCTGGCCACAAACCTGCAATCCTCCTGACTCTGCCTCCCAAGTACTGGGATTACAGACATGCACCACCATGCTCAGCTCGACTCTACTCCCTTCTCAACACTTCCAGGTCCACAAGTGTAGTCCAGCAAGTCATCCTCTAACTTAACTGGTTGTCTTGTTTTTTCCTCAAGGTAACAAATACTGTCTTGATAAAATGCAAGTCTAATCATTGTACTTACCAGCTTACATTTCTTCAAAAGCTCCAAACTTCTTAGTTTGACATACCAAATCCTCTACAGTTCACTCTCCTAGCAACATCTGGGCCACACCCTCCACAGAGACTCCGTTCCAATGGCAAGTCTGTGCGGCCCTTGGATCCCTCATGCCTGCTGGACCTCAGCGCTCCCTTTGCTGTGTTTCAACCCTCTCTTATGGCACAAGTGCTTATTTTCATGTCTCCTCATCTATGTATCACCGCTCCTGACAATAGGCTCTCAGTAAATGTCTGTGGAATAAATACATCAGTGATCCTTTAAACCATAATTATTAACCAAAATCCCACCCGATAGATTTCTCACCTATAGAACGTCTCCCTGGCCTTTCTGTAGTAGCATTAAATAATAAAAGGCTCTTAAAAGAGAAAAAAAAATCACAAAGTCAGGAGTTCATCTTCAAGTGTACTCTTCCCTTTGGAAATCCTTCCCCTTGGCCAGAAGACGCAGCTGCCCTCCACTTAGACCTGTGCTTCCAACATTCTTATCCCAGAGTTACCAGTAAACTGCATAAAACCAGATTTACAGGAAGCACATCCAGGGCACATGAGATGGAAACACTGAGAAGTTTGAACTCGGTAACATGAGGTCAGCATCGGTGCCTTCAAGACTTGGGAGGTGAAGGACCAAATGCTCTTGGAGGAACACAGGCAGGTTACAAGGCCTTGTCGTCTAACATTTCCTTGTCTGATAGTTTTATCTCCTTTAAAAAGCTGTACTGTATTTTTCCCCCAGCAATTTCTTTTCTTTGTGGGGGGGGGGTTACTGGGATTGAACCCAGGGCATTCTACCTCTGAGCTACACCCCCAGCCCTTTTTATTTTTTTATTTTGAAACTGGATCTCTCTAAGTTTCTGAGGCTGGCCTGGAACCTGCAATCCTCCTGTCTCAGCCTCCCAAGTACTGGGATTACAGGCATGTGCTACCATGCCCAGCATCCCCAGCCATTTCCATGGCTAGAGAATTTGACAAGTGGTTTTCTTACTTCAGTATACCACAGCTTGGCAGCTGCTCTGAAGCAGTGACCTAACCAAAAACTGGTCAACTATGAATGATTTAGTACCAGGTTCCCATAGGGTCAACTGTTTGCTGAACGTTCACCAAGTGCCAGGACCTTGAGTGTTCATGATGTCCTTTGAAGATTCCCAGGACCTGGGAGGTACAAATTACTAACACCCATTGTATAGACAGGGAAACTGAAGCTCAGAGAGGTCAAGAGGAACACATGTGGAAAGCAACGGAGCTAAATCTCCAAGCTCTGATTCCAGGCTGTGTCCCCGCGCCAGAAAGGGTTCAACCGAAACCTTCTGGGATTGGGCATCCTTGGGCAAGTGAGGAGTCATGGGGGGCATGGTGAAGCTTCTAAGAATAGAGAAAGAGCCCAAAATTTGTCCTAGCATCCAGAGATTTAACTTCCATCACTGGATTCAGCTCACTCCCAAAATATAGGCTATCTTCTACAGTTTCAAGGAAATCACACGATTTTCTTTTTATAAAATGGGAGCAATTTGAGCATAGAATTTTTGCAAATATGTGAATAGTTACTAATTCCTCAAAAGTTATTCAAATATTCCTGCTTGATACAGTCCTAAACAACTCTATCATCCATCCTATGGTGCAAATCCTCCAGGTGTTCAATGCCTCTCAGAAATGCAATGGCATATCAAGGCTACAGGATACAGTTTGGTAATGTTTTGCTTCACATTTCTTTCTTTCTTTTTGTTTTTTTTTTTTTGCTGTTCTGGGGATTGAACCCAGGGGCATTCTACCTACACCCCCAGCCCTATTTTTTTATTCTTTATTTTGAAACAGTCTCACTAAGTTGTGGAGAGCCTCACTAAGTAGCTGAGACTGGCCGCAAAACTGCGATCCTCCTGTCTCAGTCTCCCAAGTACTGGGATTACAAGCATGTGCCACCACGCCTGGCTCTCTGCTTTACATTCATTGGAGACCAAGACATAATAAAGTCATGTAAACAGGGAAGAGAATTTTCAGTTATAAAGATTCTAAAAAGTGACATTTTAGCTGTATATTTTATGATATTTTTAAATCCAACCAAGTTTTACAGATGAATGCAATCAATCCCAAGAGGCTGGGGTATAACTCAGTGGTAGTGTTCTTGCCTGGTGCAAGGCCTTGGGTCCAATCCCAGCACCACAAAAATAAAAGGAAAATATTATGTACTCCAGTATTTTGATAAATTCCCTCTAGATGGAGCACCCAAGGTATCCACTCAGGTTTCCTTGTAGCTAAGAACCATGCTTTGTTTCATTTTATTATATCCCTCATCCTGCTTAAATTTAGGAAAAAGAAAGAAAACAAAACATTTAATGATTTAATAATAAAAGTTTATCCTAGAGTGTGTTCCAGCATTACTTTCGATCCCCATTCTACCTTAATGTCACCATGGACACACTTACTTATTAAGTGTCATTTCCCTAAATCAAACTTTCAAAATGTACTGAGATGAAGGAGCAAAGGTGTCCTGAAGCCTGACTCTTCCTTAAAACCATATATTAAAAATTCCCCTGGTGTAACAGGCTTATGTATTCTCATGATTAAGGGTAAGGTTGGCAGGGAGGGAATGAGATGAGAAGGAGAAAATCTCTGATTTGTCATCAATAAAATAAATCAGGAAATAGCCTTTCATCTTAAGAGTACAATTTACTGAGTTAGTAATTTATTTACAAAACTGATGGAAATTGTTAACAAGAAGTTAATTGATATAAGTCACCTGATGACCACAATTAATTAACCACACTGACTTAATCTTCTCTAAAAACATCAACTAATCATTTCCCAGGTGTCAAGGGGTAAATCGTTAAATAAGAAATAAACCTCTGTCCTCCTCTTCAAGGGAGATTTCTTGAGCGTGTTTTCTTTGCAGATTCCAATCTAGCAACAAGCCAAGTTTGTGGATTTTTTTTTTAATATGGCTTTACTGAAAGAGCTGCCATCTTTCCAGAGTCTTTTCTCCATTATAATAAAGAAAAGCCAGCCTTGCAACCTTACCAACCGTGTCATTTTGAATTACTTCAAAAATGAACACGGAACACTTTCTGAATAAAGCTGAACAAATGAAAGGCAATTGAGATTTTCATCTGGGAAAGTGAGTTTTCAAAAAAGGAACTTAAAAAAAAAAAACACTTCATTCAGAAGAAGAGACTACAAAGGACTAGCACAAGGGAATGGGGTATTGAACTGTTCCAACCCTGATTGTGGTGGTGTTTACACAAATACATATATGTTTAAAACTTATTAAAATAGGTGCTGGAAGTGTAGCTTAGTGGCAGACCACATGCTTAGAATGCACGAGGCCCTGGGTTCAATGCTCAGAGTGCGTACATGCGCGCGCATACACACACACACACACACACACACACACACAATTATACAACATATCAGTGGCTCAGTGGTAGAGCACTTGCCTAGTATGCATGAGGCTCTGGCTTCTGTCTCCAACACCACAAAAAAATAATAAAAGAAAAGAAAAGAGAAATGTACACATATTAATTTTAGCCTATGTTAATTTTTTAAATAAAATAAAGCACTTCATAAATGCCGATACTCAAAGCCTGTGAGAACTGCAAAATTTTATTTCCCTTTTTACAGATAGCCCCCACAAAAGAGAGGGGCTAAGAAAACAAGCACTGTTTGAAAAAATCAGAAATGCATGCTATGTATCTCTTGACCACCCAGTCCTCAATTAGTAGATCCACTGCTTCTCTTCAAGAAAACTAGAGCCAACTGTCTTTGATCTACTGATGTACCCACGGAGCAGGAAGGCTCTGGAGGGAACCAGAGCTCCAGGTCACTGTGACAAGGCACACTTAGATCTTCTAAGGGCAAGAGTCCTGGGTCTTCAAAAAACACGATTCCTCCTCCCTTCTCTTTCTCATTCCTTCAATCACAGCAAAATGCTTGAAAAATAAATCTGGATTACAGTGGGATTTTGTTGCACATACTCACAATCTGCAACAACTGTTAAAGACCCCTTTGATTTTCCTCACAGGGAAGTGAAAGTGTTCCATATGATATGCATCCTTTTACCTCAAAATCCTCCCCGTGCCATGGTCTCTCTCGTCTGCACTGTTGGGTTTAATTATTTACAGAGAGAAGCATCTAACCTTTCACTATCTTCTAGTTAGTATGTTCAATTTTTAAGCCATGCATTTTGTTTTTCACTAGAATCTCAGTTTCCAATGATTACTTAGCAAATTCTTTCAACACCCCACTGCACCAAATATTAGGAAAGAAGTAAATTTCTATGTCAGAAATGAACTTGAGGCCGGGCGTGGTGGCGCACGCTTGTAATCCCAGTACTTTGGGAGGCGGAGACCGGAGGATCCGGGTTCGCGGCCAGCCTCAACTCTCTCGCTCTCTCTCTCCCTGTCTCTCTCTCTCTCCTTAGTGAGGTCCTCTGCAACTTCGTGAGACCCGGTTTCAAAATAAAGTATAAAAAATAGGGCCGGGGGCGTAGCACGGAGGTAGAAAGCCCCTGTGTTCAATCCCCGGTACCGCAAAAAAAAAAAAAAAAAAAAAATGAACTTGAAAAAAATCAGGATTTTTGGTACATAAAAATTAGCCAATTAGAGCTGGGTGCAGTGGTGCGTACCTGTAATCCCAGTAATTTAGGAGGCTGAGGCCTAGGAAGATCCTAAGTTTGAAGCCAGCCTGGGCAACTTAGCAAGACCCTGTTTCAAAATAAAATAAAAAATTGGCTGGGGATGTAGCTCTGTGGTAGATCTCTCTCTCTCTCTCTCTCTTTCTCTCTCTCTCTCTCTCACACACACACACACACACACACACACACACACACAAATTAACCATTTAGCAATTGTCATGGAACATGTGTTTATTTGACTTTATTCATTTGTAAATTCTTTATTATATACTATTATAAAATAAAAACAGACTTTCTTATCAACAGAATTCATTATGATATAGAAAAATAATGGCCATGTACATTCCAATCAAAGAGACAGGCCTCTAAGGAATGATCAATGGAGTCTTCAACTTTGTTGATTCTAGGGCTACTCTCTAATTTTGTTCTAACAATACTGTTTCAATCCAGTTAACTGTGGAAAGCCATATAAGAAGGTAAAAATTTCTATCTTTGAGGCCGACTTAACTCTTCACAGCAGGAACTTCCCATAAAGCCATCCTAAGAAAAAGCATAAGCTTTTTTTCCCCCTTTGGATACTGGGGATTGAACCCAAGTCATTCTACCTCTGAGCTACACTCCTAGCCCTTTTTACTTTTTACTTTGAAACAAGTTCTTGCTAAGCTGCTGAGGGCCTTGCTAAGTTGCTAAGTCTGGCCTTGAACTTATGATCCTCCTGTCTCAGCCTCCCAAGTACTGGTGTGTGTCACCATGTCCAGCTAGTACCTTTTGATAGTACCCAGAAAAAAGCAGCTGCCTTCCTTTCAAGACTACCTCCCAGCCAGTTATAGTGGTGCACACCTGTAATCCCAGTACTTTGGAAGCTGAAACAGAAGGATCACAGGTTAGAGGACAGCCTCAGCAAGTAGTGAGGCTCTCAGCAACGTAAGGAGACCCTATTTCAAAACAAAAAATAAAAAGGTCTGGAGGTATAGCTTGGAGGTAGAATGCTGGATTCAATCCCCAGTACCACAAAAATAAATAAATAAATAAGATTACCTCTCACCTTCTGGTACCTTCTTTCTCTCTTTCGTCCCATCAAAACATACCAATTTTGAGTCTCATTCTCTCTGAAGCTTGCTCTGATGGACATTTGCTGTGTATTACTATCTCAACCAACTACTTTACCCTACAAGAGGGAATATTTCTGCTTTGTAACTGGAGCTTCAGAGGGAAATACTGCCTTGCTCTGAAGAACTGATTCTAGTCATAACAGAACAGATATCTTTGGCAACAGTGAGAGATGCTTTGGGTCCAAGAGACCTTTAAACATGTCCAGCACATAGAAGATGTCTTCTCTGAATCCAGAGAGCAGACTCCCCTGGGATGTGAAGAGACTTAGCTCTCATCTGGTTGTCCATTACTCTACTCTAGGACTTTAAATAATAGAGAACTTAGGAATCTTTCCATCAATATTAACAACAAAAACCTTTTATAATCTATACATCACTGCCATCCCTGATGGGAAGTTGCAACAGAACTCTGGCTAGATAAGGATCCTTTGTATTAAAAGACGTGTACTTATAGAGAAAGGATGTTCCTAGATAATAAAATGGCAGTATAGGAAAAACCCAGCAGACAGCAATCACACTGTACTTGAAATATGTAGAAGGAAGTCTATATACTTGGACAGGGCCTGTGTGGAGGTAATCTCTCTACTTTGTAGGACTTAGTTACACCATGCCTGGAGCATGACAACGTCTGGATCAACACGTACTGAGTGAATTAGCAACTGCCAATAGCAGCACAAAAATGTCCCAGATTGAGCTGAGAAGCTACCAGCCTCTGAAATGGGGTTACTTTATCATAATATGAGCTATTAAATGAGGGTTTACTGGACAAGGTACAGAGAAACTATCTTCCACTTGCTCTGACTTATCTGCAGTGATGACATGCAATAACAAGAATTCTGGGTTCAAATCTTGGTCTCCACTTAGTAAGTCTTGGTTACCACTTCGTAACTGGATGGCTTTAAGCAAATTATCTCACCCCTTTTTGCCTTGTTTGGTCTTGACCCTTTACCCATACAATTTTTACTGTTAATAAAGAAGTAGGTAAACTAATAGCTGAAAAGCACTTAGGACCAGGTACACAGAAGGAACTCAAAAAATTTAGTAACTGGGGATGTAGTTCAGTGGTAGACAGCTTAGCAAGCATGTACAAGACCTTGGGTTTGATCCCCAGCACTGCAAAAAATAATGTAATTATTATTTTAGCTCATTCCTCCAACTTCTCTACCCATGCATTCATGTAAGGCAGTCATTCCCCTCTAACCTATTTGCTACACATAGGAAATCCTCAAAAGAATGGGGACTGGGCTGAGAAAGACTGTGGCCACAGGCCAAGCAGCAGTGGGCCTTTATCAGCGTCTGGGGCCTTCTGTGGTTGGGACCATTTTTTCCTCATTCATCAGGAACCAGACTCACAAATGTCCTGACTAGACATGTGACTTTCTTTCCACCACAGTGCAAGCGACCTCCCTGAGTAGGGAAACCCCTCTTCAAAGAGGGCCTTTTGTCTCATGGAGGCTGTTCTCACTGTGCCATGGTCTCAGACAGCTTTCTTTTGTGTTCTGTTTAAATATAGAATGACAGCCCACTAACATAATGTTTTAAAACTTTGGCTTATCTTTTTGTAAAAGCTACTGTAACAAATCTGTCATAAAAATAGCAGAATGGCCCATTCTGTAGATACAGGGGAATTCTCACAGCGTGACCAAGTAGCTGGGATGGAAGTTACAAAAACTAATGCAGAATCTACTACTATCCATTCCACTTTATTTATTTAGCCCTATTTTGGACACTAGGAATAAGACAATAAAATAAAGAGATGACAATCCCTGCCTCATGGAATTTACATCTTAGGGATGACAATAAGTACATAAACAAATTAAATAACTTAATATACCTAATGTCAGATGGTAGGAAGGACTTTCCATCTGCAATCAGCTCCCTTCAGATCTGACTCAGCTGGAGAAAACCACCTGCCCAAGGTCATGACCTTCCCAGGACAGGCCACGTCCAGTGGTTGAGCAAGGCCACTCTGGACTGGCACAGGCACTCTACTAGGCAACCCTTGCTCCAGGGCTGGCTTGCCCACAGCTTGCCACAGTTCAAGTTCTTCTGCCCATCCTGCTTTCTCGCTTTCCTTTCACAGCCATTGATCTTAGTAAATACCTTGTACTCCAAGCTCTGTCTCAGTGTTTGTTTCTGGACAACCCAACTTGTATATGACAGAAACCTCTGCTTTTGAGCAGAGGAGTATCATCGGACTGATGTTAGAAGAGGGCTACCATAGCTACTGTTGGTAGTAGACAGAAGGGAGACAGAGGGAAGCAGGGTGACTGTATGTTATGGTTGGGTTTAGAACATCCCCCAGAGGGCTCATGTGTTGAAAGCATGTTCTTAGTGCAGCCAGGTTCAGAGGCAGGACATGGCTGGTGGAGGGACCCTGGGGGTGTGGCCAGCCACCATGAGCTGATGACAAGCTCTCTCCCTCTCTCTCTGCTCCCTGACATCATGCCCTGAGGACCTTCAGCCCCACTCCTGCTTGCAAGCCAGATGTACTGACATCTCCTGAACTGTGAGCAAATAAAATTCTCTTTCCTCTAAGTTTTGCATGTCAGGTGTTGGGGCCACAGAAGTGAGAATGCTGACTCTGACACTGCAGGAAACTATTGTAATAATCCAGGAAGAGATGGTGGTCACTCGGACCAGTGTGGTGGAGCTGAAGATGGTGAAACGTGATTAAACTGTAAATATATTTTGAAGATTGAAAACAATGGGGTTTTCTGATGGATTCGATATGAGATAGTAAAGAAAAAAAGAAGTTAACCCAGGACCTAGGGTTTGGGAACTGAGCAAGGATGGAGCAGCCATTTACTGAGGTAAGGAATTCCAGGTGAAAAATAGATGTAGGGCATTGGTGGAGATCAGGAATTTCAATTTGGGACATGTTAAGTCTGAGATGACTATTGGACAGCCAAGTAGATATGGAAAATGAGTAGTTGGATATATTGGTTTAGGGTAGTAGTCTGGGTTAAATTCATTTAGCTGAAAGTTGCTAGCACATAGATGGTATTTAAAGTTACGAGACGGATGAGGCCACCAAAGACATAGAGCAGCTAGAGAATAAAAGAGGTGAGGGGGAGAGTCAGAAACAAGTATGGGATTCCAAGGAGATACCAAGGAGAGGCCAGCAGGGGAGGAAGGACACCAGGAGAGAGCAGGTTCTTGGAAAACAAATGAAGCATTTCATGGAGGAAGACAGAAGCCACCATGTCTACTGATGCTCATCAGTTAAATAAGATCAGAGCTGGGCTGGGGGTACAGCTCAGTGGTAAAGCACTTGCCTACCATGTACAAGGCCCTGAGTTTCATCCCCAACACCGAAAAAAAGAATAATAAGACCGTCGCTGAGAATGGATCACTGGATTTAGTAACATGGTGGTCAGCAATGAGTTAGACAAAAGAAATATCTTTCAAGAGTGGGGGCAGCCAGGTGTGGTGGCACACACCTGTAACCCCAGTACTTGGGAGGCTGAGACAGGAAGATCACCAGTTCGAAGCCAGCCGCGGCAATTTAGCGAGGATCCTCAGCAACTCAGCAAAACCCTGTTTCAAAATAAAAAATAAAAAGGGCTGAGGGTGTAGCTTGGAGTTAAAATGCCTCTGGGATCAACCGCTAGTACCAAAAGAAAAAAAAGAAAGGAAGGCAGGAAGGAAGGAAGGAAGGAAGGAAGGAAGGAAGGAAGGAAGAAAAGAAAAAGAGTGTGGGCAAAAACATGAATGGAATGGATTTCAGGAAAAATTGAGGAGAAATTACAGTGTATATAGACAAACCTGTCATAATTTTGCTGTAAAGAGGAAGGGGAAATAGGGTGGTATCTAGAAAGGAAAGTGGGAAAGAGAAAGAATTTTGTAAAAGAGAAAGGAGACAATTGCTATGAGGTGAGAGGAAATGGAATCTAGACTTAGGATAGACTTAGGATAGGAAGTTCTTCCAGGACTACAGGAGGAAAGACAGAATATGTGGTCTGAAGTGCAAGTGATGGCAGCCCAATCTGCAAGTTTGTGGAGTTCTCTCCCTATTGCTTCTATTGTCACATTTGTAAAAAGCAAAGTCAAGCTGGGCATGGTAGCACACACCTGTATTCCCAGTACTTGGGAGACCAAAACAGGAGGATTGCAGGTTCAAGGCCAGCACACAGTAACTTAGCAAGACCCTGTTTCAAAATAAAAAGTAAAGCCGGGCATGGTGGCGCACGCTTGTAATCCCAGTACTTTGGGAGGCGGAGACTGGAGAATCCGGGTTCGCGGCCAGCCTTAGCGTGCGCTCTCTCTCTCTCTCTCTCTCTCTCTCTCTCTCTACCTAGTGAGGCCCTCCCCAACTTCGTGAGACCCGGCTTAAAATAAAGTATAAAAAATAAAAAATAAAAAACAAAATAAAAAGTAAAAAGGAGCCAGGCATGGTGTCGCATGCCTGTAATCTCAGTACTAAGGAGGCTAAGACAAGAGAATCGCAGGTTTGTGGTTAGCCTCAGCAACTTAGCAAGGCCCTCAACAACTTAGTGAGACCCAGTTTCAAAATAAAAAATAAAGTAGGGCTGGGGGTGTAGCTCAGAAGCAGAATGCCCCTGGGTTCAATCCCCAGTACCAAAAAAAGAAAAGAGAAGAAAGAAAGAAAGAGAGACAGACAGACTGACAGACAGACATAGTCATAGAAGTTTAGGACCTGTCACACTGGCCAGAAGGAACTTGGCAGTGGCAGGTCAGTCCATCTCTAAGTCTCAGTTTACAAATCTCAAAAGTGAGAGGAGTTACCTAAATCAGTTGTTCCCAAATTGTTCAACCCTCAGACCCACCTGGAAGCTCTTCAAAATAGATTCCCATACCCCTGATTTATAAGTGTGGGGGTTTCAAAATAAAAAATAAAATAGGGTTGGGAGTGTAGTCAGAGGTAGAATGCCCCTGGGTTCAATCCCTAGTACCCAAATAAATAAATAAATAAATAATAACTAAAAGCTTTTTCAAGGTTGAATTCCTGCTAGGTGTGATAAAAAAAAATGTAGCCCCATTTTCCCTGGCAGCCATATTACAACCATATGGGAAACCAGGCTGAAAACAAAGCTGAGACCTAGAGGGGACTCAGGAAAAACACAAAGAAAGGGAACTGGAGCCCCACTGCACCTCACCTGAACTTACACGAGCCAATAAATTCCCTTTATTGTTTAAGCCAGTTTGAGTTGGGTATTCTATTTCTTGTTTCTTGGGGGGGAAAAATATCCTCCAAACTCTTCTCCAAGTCAAAATTAAACCAGTGTGGAAGTACACACTAGCATTTTTCTCCTATAGTAAGGTTTAAATGTGGGTAAACTGACATATTTCAGATAAGATATATCCATTCTTTAATTCAACTTTTAGGATTTTCCTATGGAATAAATGATTTTAATGTTTTCAGCCTGTACTCAGAAGAGTGTCTCCTTGTTAATTAGATAAAACCAAAGCATTGAGCTGGGCATGGTGGCACAGGCCTGTAATCCCAGTATTTGGGAAGGCCGAGACAGGAGGCTCACAGGTTTGAGACCAACCTTAGCAACTTGGCAAGACTTTCAGCAACTTAGTGAGACCCTGTTTCAAAACAAAAAATAAAAAGGGCTGGGGTTGTACCTCAGAGGTAGAATGCCCCTGGGTTCAATCCCCAGTAACACACACACACACACACACACACACACACACACACCACACACACACACACACAGCATTGGGCCCAAAATGACATGCAAATCTAAGACACTATAAGATAGGATGTTTTTACATGGGAATCTGAGAAATTCTAACATAACAAAATTGTAGCTACTTTCCTCTTCCTCTTTTTCAGGTTTCCTCAACACCATTTGGGCCCTCAAAATTAGGCATGTTGTCACTTAATGTTAATCAGTAGATAAGTGAATTAAGACTTATTTTCAAAGTTCCAAGGAATCTTCATGTGTTACTGGCTGATGGTACACAAACTTAAAAGAGACCTTTGGGTATTGCTTACAAACTTGGATCTCAAGATCTAGACAATAAACAAGCCATTGTATCCATAGTAACAGTGGCTTAACTTTTCAATGCACAGAATGGTAATTACATTTCCCCTTTTCATTCATTTCTCACTGTTTCCTATAACCTCGGGGTCAAGCATGACCTGACAGCTAATGACCAAAAGTATTGAGATTTTAACATGAAACTTCAAATTGTCTAATCTGTCATTTTCTGGGAGAGACACTTTTCCTTCATCGTGTTTCAGTGCTGTCCTAAATCAGCAATGTCCGAATATAAAAGTTAACCATCTTAGTTTAGGAATGATAATGTTTCCATTTTCTTGGCACATGCTATTAAAAATAAGAATTTAGAGCTGGGCGTGGCAGCGCACACTTGTAATCCCAGTACTTGGGAGGCTGAGACCAGAGGATCTGGGTTGGCAGCCAGCCTCAGCTACTTAGTGAGGCTCTCCGAAACTTAGTGAGACCCTGTTTCAAAATAAAGAATAAAAAATAGGGCTGGGGGTGTAGCTCAGAGGTAGAATGCCCCTGGATTCCATTCCCAGTACCACAAAAATAATTAATTAATTAATTAATTAAAAATAAAAATTTAAATAAGATCAACAAAGTAACAATCAGCATAGAGTGCATGTTCTTGGCTTTTCTGAATTAATCCAGTAAGATGTGAAATATACTTGTTCTACCATTTATGGAAGAAATCCCTCAGTTAAAAGTGGGGAACTCAGCCAGGCGTGGTGGCGCACGCTTGTAATCCCAGTACTTGGGAGGCTGAGACCGGAGGATCCTGGTTCGCGGCCAGCCTCAGCTACTTAGGCCCTCCGCAACTTAGCGAGACCCGGTTTCAAAATAAAGTATAAAAAATAGGGCTGGGGGTGTAGCTCGGAGGTAGAATGCCCCTGGGTTCAATCCCAGGTACAGGAAAAAAAAAGTGGGGAACTCTTAGCCGGACATGGTGGCGCACTCTTGTAATCCCAGTACTAGGGAGGCTGAGACAGGAGGAGTGCAGGTTTTCAGCCAGCCTCAGATACTTAGTGAGGCCCTCCACAACTTAGTTGGACCCTGTTTCAAAATAAATAATAAAAAATAGGGCTGGGTGTGTTGCTTGGAGGTAAAATGCCCCTGGGTTCCATCCCCATACCACAAAAAATAAATAAATAAATAAATGAGTGGAGAACTCCTAGACATGTAACAAGATGTACTCTGTGTCTGTGAAAGCATCTTAACCTGTCTCCAAACTCTTCTCTCTTCCTTCCCTTTAAGTCTTAGACACATAAACAAGGGAGGGAAGTAAGTTGGAAATGGAACAAGGGTCTCAGAGTCACAGAAAAAAGGTGAGATCTCACAATGGACTCAAGAGCTTCTGTATTCTGATATCTTTACTCATTTTCCAGAACTTTCCTGTCCATCACAAAGGTCTGCTCCAAATAAGAAAACATTAGGCTCCAAATAAACGTTCTAGAAGTTCTTCTTTCTCTTGTTCTACTTCTAAACTTAAATTTGCAACATGATTCCAAGAACACAGAACACCATATCTTTTACCTTAACGTTTCTAATACTTTCCTCCCTTCAGTTGGTTGACTTATCCCAGGACTGCTAGCTCTTGAGAAATTTTTATATCCTTTTCAAGTCCATCTGCATACACAAAATGAAAATACATCGGCAGTCAATGTTTTCTGATAGGTCATTTTTGCAGCTCTCTCCTGGTAGCCTTACCCAAGTCCCCTCTGAGGTCCATCCACACTTGGCCCGTGATCTCACAGACAAAGTATGCAACTCAAGCCTAAGCCAGGGATATGGTGGTTGATTGTCCCATGAGCTTATGACCTAGCAAAGCCCCCGTGACACACCTGAGATGTCTACTGGGAGCAGCTAAGCTCCTGCTCTTTCCCAGTGGACATGACATGATAGGACATGAGTCCAAAGCCACTAAGAGCCACTTTACACTAGAGGAGAACATGTTTGAGAATAATCATCTCAGAGCCAGGAGATAAAGAGAATAAGATTGTCATCACATAGGATAAGCCTCCATTTTATATTTGGTTGAAACAAATGAAATTGCCAATATCTGACCATTTCTGCCTAGAAAAAATGGCAGTCTCATCTAGCTCAACCTAACATCTGTATTTTTCCAACTGTGAATTTCATAAATTGCCTTGGCTTCAGTCAGTTTAACATAGGTTCCTGTAATTTACAAACATAATAGTCCTGAATAACATGTAGAGTTGTTGCTGCCACTCAAAGTATGGGCAGGTGCATCATCCACAGAGCCACTTGTAAAGAAGATAACTAGATATTAAACTACCCCCCTTAAGGTTGGAAAAAGCCAAATTCTTAGGGAGGATAATAATGATGGATAGAAACCTAGATGAGACTTCACAGTCTATAAAACATTGCACACACATTGCCTCATTCAATATACATAACCATCCTGTAAGGTAGATATGAGCTCATTTCACAGATAAGAAAACTGACCCAGAATAGTTGTACTGGATTTTCCAGATAGTAAATGGCAGAGCAATGATTCAAACCCACATTATCTACCTCCAAAATCTCAAGCTCTCCTCATTTCACAAAACCAAGATTTTTTTTTTTTTTTTTTTTTTTTGGTGGTACCGGGGATTGAACCCAGGGGCATTCTACCTCCACGCTACACCCCCGGCCCTATTTTTTATACTTTATTTTGAAACCGGGTCTCACGAAGTTTTTAAGAAATTATTTAAAGAACGTTTGCATGGACCTCTATGGAACAGATGAAGCACCAAAGAAACGTTCTCGACATTTCAAAACAAGCATTAAACTGATCATTTTCAACAAGCAGCCCCAAACTCTGATGCTGAAACATGTCATATCTTTTTGATGACGGTGAGATTCTGGTTAGGGTATCAGAACTAGTGAATGATACTCTCTGAACATACATGTAGAGTTGCTGTGCATTTTCACGGTGTAGTCTACACCCCTCAGCTCTCATCTTCCCTAGCCTTTCTGTAGTATTGATGCTATTGACTCACCAGCATACTGTAGACGCTTAACACTAATAAATGGGGCATGAACCACAGTGGTATCCATTTTTTAGAAATTCCTCAAAATCACAAAGTTAATAGGATAGGATATGACCACTTGAGTTATACCAGTGAACATTCCATCAAACTCATTTTCCTCATTCTAGAACAGAATTACTAGTACTAGAAATTAGTACCTTTTTAGTTGTTCTATATTCACTCAGTCAACCTAGAGAATCCTTTTACTTTAAATCCAAAATCTCATGTAAACACCCTCTACTTTGGGGGTGGGGAGTTACTGGGGATTGCACCCCCATCCCTTTTTTTAATTTTTTGTTTTGAAACAGGATCTTGCTAGGTTGCTGAGAGTCTACTACATTGCTGAGGCTGTCCTCAAACCTGAAATCCTTCTGTCTCAGCCTCTCAATTACTAGGATTACAGGTGTGGGCCACCTCACCTGGCTACCCTCTATGCTTTACTTACCCTGTCCAAACTACTAGGACTTAACAGACACCCAAAGCCAATATAACACAGGAAATACATCTAGGTTCTTAATTCCATTATTTTAAGATTATAATAAAGCCGGGCGTGGTGGCGCACGCTTGTAATCCCAGTACTTTGGGAGGCGGAGACCGGAGGATCCGGGTTCGCAGCCAGCCTCAGCTCTCGCTCTGTCTGTCTCTCTCCCTGTCTCTCTCTCTCTCTCTCTCTCTCTCTCTCTCTCTCCTTAGTGAGGCCCTCCGC
>PVJS01038091.1:0-19583 GCA_004027185.1 Glis glis
AAAAAAAAAAAAAAAAAAAAAGAGATGAAGAGAGAATTGTTTACTTATTCATTATAGTGTATGCAAATATAAATATCAACAGTGGATATGATCTTGCAGCAAGAGGGACAGAAATCCTAACAAGTTCTACTATAAGAAATAAAATAACATTAGTTATGGAGACATTTTGTCCTTTTATTTGAACTAAATATACACATTTAACTCTACCAAGGAGACTGGGGCTTGTGTTTGTTGTATCTAGAGGAATTAGTTGTCAAATAAAATATGACAATTCTTCCTCAGAATCATTTGGGGCTTTGTTGGAACATGGAGACTAGGAGAGAAGAACCCTGTCTAGCAATGATCCCCTAGGTCAACTCTGCCAAGTGGATTCTAAATTAAGAGGTAGGTTTCTTTGTTTGTTTGTTTGTTTCTTTTCCCAGTTCTGACTTTCCCAGGTCTTCACATCTGTAGCCTTTGTTCTCAGGAGCTCTCATAAAAGTAGCAGTGCTTTGTGGACTGATACTAGGGAGAGGCAGCCAGTGAAGAGAGCTTCTATTAATATAAAGGATTTGTGCTGGTTTGTTTTGACATTGATTTCAAAGATACCTGTTCACTAAAAATCTTCCTCCTACCTTTAGCCCCACCCACATTGAGCATTCTGAAATAATCATTGAGTTTTTACCTAGTATATGAATAATTTTCCTTTTAGTGTATTTCTTTTACTTACATCATGAACAAAAAGAAACAGGAGGAGATAAAATGAAAATCAAAGTTCCCATAATGAGTTTGATTTGCAATCTAAGTCAGAGGAAAGGGTATGTACTAAATATTTTTATTTCTAATTTCATATGTCTTTAAAATAATTAAAAATCATTTTCTTTCATGATGTGTGTGTGATGTGTGATGTGTGTGTGTGTGTGTGTGTGTGTGTGTGTGTGTGTGTTTGTGTGTGTTCTTTGAAGGATTTTTTCCAATAGAAAGAAATGTGTTTTTAATCTCTGGTGACATTCTCCAGTTCACTGATTTTTTTATTATTTAGTAGGAGACTTTAAGGATTGCTGTTGTTTTGTAGCCAGGTAAATGACATCTCTATGGCAAAATTTATTCATTTATTCCAATTTTATTGTTCTTTAGGACATAGGCTCCTTTGGTTGTCATTTATTTGCATAGTCTCATTTTCCATTATTTTTACCTCTGAAGAATAGTGTCATTATTAATGTGGTTCACTCTAGAACTGTACTTCCCCCAAAGGAGCAACTGAAATACCTATTTCTGTCACAATTCTTCTGTCCTTAAAGGTCAGCTCAATTGTGCTTTCCTTCTTGGATTTTTCCTAATCTTCTGAGTCAGAAATGCCTTCTCTGCCTTGTATGACACTTTAAAACATTGTAATACCTAAAAAAAAAATCTTTCTGTAATGACATTTGTCATCCAGGAAAAGTACATCCTGAGGCTTAAACATCACCAAATAGTATAATTTCTTTAACAATTTTTTTCTCTCCCAAATATAATAGTTAAGAAAACTATATATTTTTCTTCTTGCTTCCACATATAAGAATGATAAAGTAATAATGGAAATGTCTATGACCTTGCTGGTGGGGAAGATTTCACAAGTATATACTTATTTCAAGTCTCATCTAGTTGAATACAACAAATATATACAGTTTTACATGACAATAATAGCTCAATAAATTTTTTAAGACTTTTAGAGTAAAAATGGGAAGATATAAGTATTGGTTGGAAAATTTAGTCTTGGCCACAAACATATCAAAATTATTTCAGGTAGTTTTTACTAATTTAATTTGTGGAACTATTTAAGAAACCAACTTTGCAATTACCAAGGAGAATAGGGCAGTCATAAGAACAGATGAGTAATTTTAGAAGTCAACCATTTCTTAGCTTCTTGCTATGCATTCCTTGTCTTAAAGATAATATCAAATGTTGTCTTTGTTTCTTGTCTTAAAGATAACATTTATTTGGTGATTACTACATACCAAGCACTATTCTAAACTTTTAATATGTATATTAGTCCATATAATATCAAATTTATGAGGTAGGTTCTGTTAGGATTCCCTTTTCAAGAGGAGGGAAGAGAGAGAGGGATCAGGTGATTTACCCAACTTTTGCAGGTGGTACAGGTGGTACGAATTGTGGGTGCGATCTCAAGTTCTCCCCTTGGGTGTGTTGATGAGCTCTTATCCACTACTCTACTCATGGCAGGCAGGACAATGCCCTCCACCCACACACATACCCACAAAGATATCCACTCCGAATTCCCCAAAACTGTAAATATGCTTACTGCATATGGCAAAGGAGACAAGATGTTGCAGGTGTGATCAAATCAAGAATTTTGAGATAAAGAGATTATCCCGGGGATGTCGGTGGGCCCAATGACCTGGGTCAGAGGAGATGTGACAAATCAGAGGCCCACAGATGCCAGTGTGGAAAGGGGGCCATGAGTCAAGGAATTCAGGTGGTTTATAGAGACTGGAAAAGACAAAAATGAATTCTTACCTTAGAGTCTCCAGAGGGAGCCAGGCTTGCCAAAACTTTAATTTTTGCCCAGTGAACCCCATTTGGACTTCTAAGGTTCAGAATAATAAGATAATAAATTTGTGTTTTGACCCACTGAGTTTATGGTAATTTGTTACAGTAGCATTAAGAAACTTAATACAACTTTCATGAAACCATGTTTCCTTTTACTCAAATACCAATGAACTACCTTTACTATTGTTTTTTTGTTTGTTTGTTTGGTTGGTTCTTTTAGCGGTACCTGGGATTGAACCCAGGGGCAATCTACCTCCGGGCTACACCCCCAGCCCTATTTTTTATTCTTTATTTTGAAACAGGGTCTCACTAAGTTGCGGAGGGCCTCACTCACTAAGTAGCTGAGGCTGGCCGCAAACCCGTATCCTCCCGTTTTAGCCTCCCAAGTACTGGGACTACAAGCGTGTGCCACCACGCCCGGCTTTAGTATTGTTTTGATGGCTCAGATGCAGGCCCACAAGACAATCTTGGGAACATTCAGAGGTCAGAGAGAAAACATCTGCATGATGCCATTGTATTGGTTATTTTTCTTTAGGGGCTGAGATATTGACCATGTGTTACCCTATAGATTCCTGCCTAAGGCCTGGATTGTAGTCCCCAGTCTATTCAGCTAGGTATATGAGTCTTACAGAAACAAGGGCTCTTAGAGTGTTTAATAGCAAGAGTGTCATGGAAGTCAATTGGAGCATCACAGAATTCTCTCTATCGGAGTATTATTATTTTGTTTTTTTCTGTTAAACTGATTATATTTTGCAAGCAGAAATCTCTTCATCTTTTATCAACTGATCTTGATGTGTGCTGCTCTAAATATTACAGCATGTGTCCTGTGTCATCTGACAACTGTGCATTTCTGTGCTTCATTAGCTTCTGCATAAATAAGTTTACATAATAACAGGTGATTTTTAATTGTTGTGACAGTTTTGAACTTTATTCTAATGAAATATAATGGATTTTGAAAGGCATTCTCTTTCCCCTCCATCTAGCAGTTGCAGTCACAGACCATGGTGTCAGAGTACCTAGGTTTAAACACTATCTCCAAAGCGCATGGGAAAATTGATTACAATCTCCTTCCCTCAGCTTCCTCAACTACGAAATACAGATAACAGTATGTACCATACAGAGTTATGTTAAGGAATGCTTATGATAAAGTCTGTCAAAGGTGAGAACTTAAAAAATATTAGCTGCTATTATTACTAAACACATTTAAGTCACTTTGGCAAGAGATGGGTTTTGTCAATTTACTTTGGGAAGAATTTGGTCTTGCTGAATTTACTTTCTTATATTGCAGGCACTATATTGTATTTTCATTATGATTTTCGTATGGAACTCTTTATTTCCCTGCTATAGATTGTGTTCCTATATATTTTACTACTACTTATTGTAAGTGTTAAAGTTTAGTTAAAAAGGCACATAGATCCTCAGTAAGACTGGGACACATATGATGTTTGTTTAGTCCCCAGATGTCTGACTTGAAATCAAAAGTTAGACTGCATAGTTCTATAACCTAAGGAACAATTACTTTATAATGTTTCTTCTCTCTCCTGAAATTTAAATATTTGAACAATGGATGTCTTTGGTAAGTATTCCTTCAGTAATCACAAAGCTGGACAAGTGTAGCGAGATCTCTATTTAACATCTTTTTGGAAGACCAGGATTGTCAACACAAAAACAAGGCCCTGTATGAGAGTATTCTCTGAAATAAAAGCTTCACAGTATTAAAATCTCAGGAACCAGCTGCTTTTCTTGAATGATTTTTACCTCTGCCTCTTCTATTATCAAGCTAAACTCAGAAGGGCTTTTTTTTTTCATTTTTCTTTCAGTGGCATTTTCTAGTTCTAAATATTTCATTTTGCTCCTTTTTTAATTCTTCATTTTTTTCTGAGCCTTATTTTGCTGAGGCTGTTTTTGTTTTTAAGAATGATAGTAACTGGTTGTTAAATCATCTTAATGATGGCTGCTTTAAAGCTGTCACCTATTTCTAACACTGACATTTTAGGTTTAACACCTATTCATTGTCCGTTTTCATTTGGTTTTAGTGTTTCCTGGTTCTTGGTATAACAATTGATTTTCAATTTAAATGTGGGCATTTTGAGTATCAAGTTTTGAGTTCCTGGGACTTCTATTTAAATATTTCAGGTGTTCTCTTTGATAACACTCTGGTCAGGGGAGGGTGGGGTACTACCTCTCTACTGAAGATGTGGGAGCAAAGCAGGTTTCCTCCTTGGCCACAGTTGACCCCTGGGGGGTCTCTTCATCATTTATGAGAAGGACAGAAATTCTAACTCCCCACTTGACCTCCACAGACACCTCCTCACTGGAGACGTAGAAGAGCCCAGTTACTACAGGCCCATGGCCAAAATGGGGACTTGGGATGTATTACCCCTGAGTAGCAGTGACTTTCCTGATTCTCCACTAGCCCTCCTTTGGCACCGAAACTATGGAGAAGGAGGAACATCAGTTACTGTTCAATGAAAGTGGAGATACAGGTTCTCCACATGCTCTGCACTAACCCTGAGATCAGAGGGTCTCATTACTCTCCTTACATTCCCTGAGGTCATTGGTCTCATGCTCTCATTACCCTCCCAGAGGTGGAGGGTGTCATTACTCTAATTACCCTCCCTGAGGTGGAGGGTCTCATTACTCTCAGTACCCTCCCTGAGGTGGAGGGTCTCATTATCCTCATTACCCATCCTGAGGTCGGAGGGTCTCATTACTCTCATTACCCTCCCTGAGGTGGAGGGTCTCATTACTCTCATTACCTCCCTGAGGTGGAGGGTCTCATTACTCTCATTACCCTCCCTAAGGTGGAGGGTCTCATTACTCTCATTACCCTCCCTGAAGTGGAGGTTGTCATTACTCTCATTACCCTCCCTGAGGTAGAGGGTCTCATTACCCTTATTACCCTCCCTGAGGTGGAGGTTGTCATTAGCCTCATTACCCTACCTGAAGTGGAGGTTCTCATTGCTCTCACTACCCTCCCTGTGGTGGAGGGTCTCATTACTCTTATTACCCTACCTGAGGTTGGAGGTTTCATTAGCCTCATTACCCTACCTGAGGTGGAGGGTCTCATTACTCTCATTACCCTCCCTGAGGTAAGAGGGTCTCAATACTCTCATTACCCTCTCTGAGGTGGAAGGTCTCATTACTCTCATTACCCTACCTGAGGTGGAGGTTGTCATTACTCTCATTACCCATCCTGAGGTCGGAGGGTCTCATTACTCTCATTACCCTCCCTGAGGTGGAGGGTCTCATTACTCTCATTACCCTACCTGAGGTGGAGGGTCTCATTACTCTCATTACCCTCCCTGAGGGGGAGGGTCTCAATATTCTCATTACCCTACCTGAGGTTGGAGGTTTCATTACTCTCATTATCCTCCCTGTGGTGGGAGGGTCTCATTACTCTCATTACCCTCCCTGAGGTGGAAGGTCTCATTACTCTCATTATCCTACCTGAGGTCGGAGGTTCTCATTACTCTCCTGAGGTCAGAGGTTCTCATTACTATCATTACCCTCCTGAGGTCAAAGGTTCTTATTACTCTTCAGCAATTCACTTGACCCTATGTGATGTCTCCAGGTGTTAGGGATGGGAGGAGGGAGATTGTGGCTACTTGTTACATCCTGACCATGATGAAAGTCTAGAATACCCACTAGAATTTTTATTAGCCATGTTTTTTTTGTGCTTTACAATTAGAGTAGCACAATTAAGATTTACAATTGTCTGACTTGACAGACTGCCCCCCCCAGCATTCTCCCTTTCTTTGTACCTTTCTATAGTTCTTCTATATATTGTCCTGCATTTTTTCTTGCACTTATTAAGAAAAAGAAAATGTGTTGATCTCATCACCCTAGATGTAGAAATTCCAGTAGTTTTTAAATACACAGATTTTTAGCTGCATAAGTATTTCTAGACTTTTATGATAAATATTCTTACCCTGTCTCCAAAGGTTACAGTGAGGTACCAAGAAACAAGCATGTGAACTTAAGATTATTAACAATGTTCTTTAGAACAGAGACAACTCTTTGTTTACAGAAGGCCATATCAATGCAGCTTAGTTTAAGATGAACTCCAAAATCAAGACCACTAAACTCCAATTTATTTTGAAATATAAAGCATAAATTAAATATCCTTACTGTAATTTTTTGCATTGTATTGTTCATTTAATCAATAGAATCTATACTATAACATTTAATACTCTGTGGTAGAATATGTACATACTATCACTCCCTTCATATTTTACAAATGATATTTGATCACAGTGCCCTAGGATTTATATAGTTAACTATACAAATGATATTTGATCACAGTGCCCTAGGATTTATATAGTTAACTATATATAATATAGTTATATTATATATAGCTATATATTATATATTATATATTAACTATATATTATATATATTATATATATTATATATATTAACTATATATTATATATAGTTAACTATATAAATCCTAGGGCACTGTGATCAAATATCATTTGTAAAATATGAAGGGAGTGATAATAATCTGGATAATACTGATTAATACGTAAAGTATATCACTAATGAGTGCACAAAACTGGATGCCAGCAACTCAGACTAACTAAGCAACCCAGTGTCTCAGAGATTGCTTAACAACTCTCCTCCACAACAGACCCTCACCTCTTTTCTTGAGGAGCCACCTGAAGAATACACCATGGATCGTGAAATGTTTTGTAGAACCTCTAACTGTTAAAAGGAAACAATGGGTTGAAATCCACATTGAATGGTTCTGGCAAGCGTGTACAGAAACTCAGAGCAGTACGCGTTGGCACCCCACATGGCAGGGCCCTAGAAAGTGGACAAGTGCTGCTGCTCGAGGATTACTGCAGCAGAGATTAAATTCTGACACTTTTCCTAGTGAAAAAGGTTTGAGTTTTTTTGTGCATGTGTGGTACTGGGGATTGAACCCAGGGGCATTCTACCTCCAAGCTACACCCCCAGTCCTATTTTTTTTATTCTTTATTTTGAAACAGGATCTCACTAAGTTGCAGAGGCCTCACTAAGTAGCTGAGGCTGGCCGCAAACCTGCGATCCTCCTGTCTCAGCCTCCCAAGTACTGGGATTACAAGCGTGTGCCACCACGCCTGGCTGAAAAAAATGTGTTTTAAAAATCTTTCATTTAATCTACTTTTAGAGAATGATGTTTCTTTCCTTTTCAAATTTATCCAAAATCATCAATTATATTTACCCCATACAGTTAAAAATGATGGAAGAAAATGTTTAAACTTTTTCCCTTTGCTTTTACCCTCACATTTTCTTAAATCAGCTTAATATTTACATATCCATTTTTCCAGCTCAAGCCTTGAGATTAATGCCTTCTTCCTGAAGAAGAAAATGAAAAAATAAAATCTCAGACAATTCTGGTGGTAGTTTTTTTGTTTTGTTTTGTTTTGTTTTCCCTCATGTAGGAGACTTGATTGAAATTACTGTTGAGTTTGTAACCAAAATTTCAGCACTTTCCCCAATTTGCTGAATCAAATAATTGGTACAAGTCTTTGGGATGAGGGAAAAAGAAATGCTATTCATTTGCTAGCAAATTGGAAAAAATCAGTGAACATATGTTAAACAACAACAAAACCCTGACTTTTCTCCAACCAGAGGAAAGAATGTCCCTTTTAAGAACTAGCTCTAGGGTCACACAGTTGTGCTTGTCAAAAAGACACAATTCATGTCTACATTTTCCTTGACATGATTTCCTCAGACTCATGGGCACCAAGTCTTCATTCCTTGGGTCAGTAAACCGTTAAGAGCATGTTATTTACTGACAAGGGGAGAAAGAAAGGGGAGGACAAAAAGAGGGGAGGAGGAATAATGTCAGCTTTGAAACAGGCCATCTGTTAGCTGCCAGAGTCGGAATCTCTGAAATGGGCCCTGTTACAAGTTTAGTTTGTAAATATATAAATATATTTTTTAAAGGACAAGGAAGGAAAAGAAGGGAGGGGAAAGGCAGAGGTAGAAAAGAAAGGAAAAGAAAGGGGGAGAAACAAAAAAAATGAGTGGTGAGAAGGAAGCGGGATTCTTGTATAGAAATCCTGCTTGGGTTGGTCCACAAGGCTGATCATCCTCTTTGCGCGAATGCACTCCATCTGGCCTGGCCTGCTTGGAGCTTTCTTCCAGTGGCCACCTGGAGTGAGCCCAAGGGGAGAGCTTGCCAGACAGAGAATCATGCTGACTCCTGTCTCAGTTTTTTGGCAAACAAGGATCTTTAGGCCAAAGCGTGGCGCTTTCATCTACAGGCATTTCTGATGATCTGCTGTTTCTATTGAGCCGATTTTGCAGAGGATTTGGGAAGGTTGTCTTCCTTGTCATAGAGTACAATTAATCAGAAGGTAATTCAATTATCATATGTAAAGACCTTAAGTTCATAACTTGTTTTATTATTATAGATCTAAATGAGAAAACAGCTCACATATTACTTCTGTGTAGGTGTGAATAAAGAAAAATAGCTTTACTAATATAAAAATATATAGATTAGTCTTTCATATTTGGTTCTACTGACTTTTAAAGCATTGTATCACATATATGAAACAATGAATTTTGGAAAATGCACAATTCATTTTCTAAGGAATGTACATACAGAAGGCTGAGTGTATACTATTCCTGGAGATTTGATATGTGATAAGAATGCAATCTGGAACAGGTTTCTTGAGTTTATTACCTAATTTCCATATGCAAGAATGTTTTCATATTTGTGGCAGAGAATTACCAAATAAAAATTGTGGGAATTACCTGATAATAAACCAATACAGTGGATAGCACAAGCAAGCATTGTCTATGGTCCTTACTAGTATTACTAATCTCACCATCATTTCAGTGGGACTCACAGAAGACTGAGCACAAAGATATGGTATTATGAATGGAGTGAGCCTACAGCCTGAACACATTTTCATCACCCCCTTTTAAAAATATTGAAGAGTTTATATATGGGTATATTTTCCTAGGTGAAGCTTACATGTCAAAAATAAAAGATTATTCTAGAGATTTGGAGTAAGTAAATGCTAAAAAGAATAAAAAACAAAATGAGAAAAAAGTTATTACTAAATGAATATGTACAGGTAAAGGAGCAAGAGACAGTGTGGATACAGAAAGCTTCATGGAGTGGGAAAGCTCTGTGCTTAACTGATTAAAAAGTTAAGAGGAGAGTAAAGTTGTATAGTGAATAATCTGTGACCTTTTGAATTTGAACCTGTATACTTGATATTTACAAATGGTCATTCTTTTCATAATATGTGGGGGAATAAAATTGATCTTGGTTCTTTAAATGAATGCAATTGAAGATAAGGCAATTTGCATTTCATATCAAATATTCAGACTTTTTAGTATTTGTTCATTTCTCTAATTACCTTGTTTCTATATATTACTCCTACTTTAAAAAATACTTAAAGATCTTTGGATTAAGTAGGACAATTGCTTGTTGACATGTTCAATAAGCTGATGGTAACTACGATTTTGATTTCCACTGAAGGTAGGCATAAATTGTTCTACAAGCTGGCATAAAGGAATCGCAAAACCATGTTTCCATTTACATAGTTAACCATGTACCATAACATTCTCTTGTATTCAAATAGAGTACAGAGTTCAGTCTTGTCTTTGTTTGTGTTTTCTTCTTCCCTTATGTCCCTAAAAATGCAGAATATAAGTTACTTTTGGTGAGAAGGAGGGATGGTTTCCTGACAGGTCATGTTTTGATGAACCAGGGACTTGACACATCTAGTTCAAAAGAAATATCATGTCATACCACTTTATACCTTGTTCCAGGGTTCATGGTTTATAAAAGAGAGCAGGGATTTTCCTACCAGCAAGGCAATGTGCTACATTATTGAAAACATTTCAGATGTCACCTTTTGAGAGAGATGCCTTCACTACTATCTTTACAGAGCTTTATTTTCTTTCATTTTTTTCTTTTTTATCTAATAGGTAATTTATGTTAATAAAGTTAAATGTTTCATGAAGGAACTCTAATCTACATATATGTATAAATAAAAGAAAATACAAAGTATCACTGATGTATATAAATTGGTTATAAAATGACAAATTTTTAGATTAAAAATAATTTTTAAAATATTAAAAATATAACATTCTCTAGTGAATATATGTAAAAGGGAATTTAACAATAGCATTTTTCTAAGTCCACTAATTCATATATCTAAATATATAATACATATCTAAATATGTTA
Organism: Glis glis; assembly: GCA_004027185.1. Classification (NCBI taxonomy): domain Eukaryota; kingdom Metazoa; phylum Chordata; class Mammalia; order Rodentia; family Gliridae; genus Glis; species Glis glis. The sequence goes on from PVJS01038091.1 coordinate 10,728, forward strand.
TCTATCCAAGGCAGATGATTATCCAAATTTTTACAGCTATATCAAATGCAATCTTAATGAGTAAACCTTGCTGCTCCCAGAGGCCTCAAATTCATTGATTGTTAATTTGGAGGAAATTTGAATATTTATGTATTTGTTTTTTTGTTTTTGTAGGAGAAATTATCTTAATTTTTCAATGATTTTCGTCTACCTAGTGTGAGCAATGATTCTTTACCTCTTACTTTTTTTTTATGCGTGTATAGTACTGGAGATTGAACCCAGGGGCATTATACCTCCGAGCTACACTCCCAGCCCTATTTTTTATTCTTTATTTGGAAACAGGGTCTCACTGAGTTGCGGAGGCCTCACTAAGTAGCTGAGGCTGGCTGCGAACCCGGATCTTCTGGTCTCAGCCTCCCAAGTACTGGGATTACAAGTGTGCACTACCACACCCAGCTCACCTCTTATTTTTTGACCACTTATCTATTCCAATTTTCCCTTCTTAAAAATTTATTTATCTGCTCATTAATTTTAGTTTTGAGTCTTCCAATAATATCATGTCTCTCTTTTCAGGGCTTCAATGGAGTGTGTGAGTTTTAACGGGGAATGAATTTTAGGTATAATTCCAAAAGCATGATTCATAAGAGTCAAAATAATAAAATAGGGTTCATCAAATGAAGAATTTGTACTTTAAAAGAAACCAGTAGAAAGAGAAAACCCATTGAATGAGAGAAAATATTTGTAAATAATACAAATGCAAAGAATTTGTATTCAATATAGTAACAGATTATAACTTTTAATAACAGAAAAATCAAGTGGATAAAATATTTGTACAGACAAGTAGTAAAGAAGATATGTGAATGCTTTATTGTTGCATGGAAAGGATCTCATCATTGCTAATCCTTAGGGGAATGCAAATTTAAACCAAAAAGAAATACACACTGATATCCAGTAGAAGCTATATGATAAAAGAAAATACTGACTTTTGGTAAGGATTGAGGAAACAATCTATTATACATTGCTAACAGAAATACAGTATGTTTCAGACACTGGAAAAATAGTGTGATGAACTTGTAAAAATTTGACTATATGAAACTATGACCTAAGAGAAATAAAAGCATAGATACAAAAAATCTACTTGATGGTCATATCATATTACATAGTATATGTAATAGTCAAAACCTGGGGAAAATGTACTGTGTTTCACCTGGATCTATGGATGCAACCATAATATGGTACACCCATGGAATGGAATACTATATAGATTGACTAGAAAGAAAATTACTTTAAAAAATACATACTCTTAAGGTGACTCATTCGGTATAGCCAAATTGATACCTACAGAAAAAATGCAGAAAACAGTATGAAAGATCAAAAGTATTTCTAAATCCTTTGAAATAGGTTGAAACCACACTGATTAAATTAATTTAAAATAATTAAAAATAATATTATAAGACCCTAAAATTTATAGTTTAAAATTTTTGAATAATATGTGGGTAAAAATAATCACAGTGGAAATTAGTGAATATTCAAAAGCATAGGAAAAATGAAAACAATGCTTACTTTTATCTACATGTTGGAAAATTAGTAAATACTTGGTAGATTACTTCAAAAAAATTTTTGTGAGTGAAAATTTTCATCATCAGTGAATAGGAATTCCTAGAAGAGATTTATCACTGCAGATTCTACAGATTTTTAAAGGTTGTTAAGAAAATTTCATACACAATTTTAGGACAGACTGTAACTTACAATAACTTAGGTGTAAATAATATATTGTTTAAAGCAATACCATGAAAAAGTAACACAAGATGAAACTCACCCCTAGATTATATTATTGGTGAATTCTGTACAACTACCCCCATGCTGGAAAAGAAGTCTTCCTCAATATCAACTAGTCCAGAATACAGAGATGAAAACTGTAAAATGTTTTTTAAAAGTATTTTTTTAAAAAGTACATTAGCATAAATTAACACTTTTAAAGCAATGGAGGAAAGAATCAGTGAACTTGAAAATAGGTCTATAGAAACTCACCAGATTAAAAAAAAACAAAAGAACTGTAAATAAATAGACATAAGAGAACACTGAGGAACTATAGGACAATATCTAAAATGTAATTCATGTGTAATGGAAATACTAGAGAAGGGGAAGTAATAATAGCCAATGATCAGCCAAAATAATGACAGAATGAATTCACAGACCTGGAAGTTCAGAACACAAAATTATACTAAATGATATACACACAAACACACCACATATGAACATTATATTCAAATTGAAGAAAAATAGAAATCTGGAAGGAAGGTGCTAGGTGAGGTACACCAAACTTTGAGGAAAAGTAGGATAAGAATGACAACAAACTAATATCCTGAAGTGATGCAAACAAAAAGTAGAGTTAAATCTTCAAAGTGTTGAGAGAAAAAGCAAATCCTGCTAATGTAGAGTTCTGTATCCACAAAGCTATCCTTTAAAATGAAGGTGAAAACCAAGCTTGATGGCGCCTGCCTATAATCTCAGTATTTTGGAGGCTGAGACAGGAGGATCACAGGTTCAAGGCCAGCCTCAGCAACTTAGGAGACTCTCTGCAATTAATGAGACTCTCTTTCCAAAGAGAAAATAAAATAGGGCTGGAGGTGTAGCTTGGTAGAATTCCCTTGGGTTCAATCCCCAGCACCACACACACAAAATAAATAAATAAATAAATAAAACCAAAAAAGGAGAAATTATGTCATTCTTAAACCAAAACTGAGGACATTTACTGACAACAGACCCACCATGCAAGAATAAGTCTGAATATTGGCTCTACACTCAAAAAGGAAGAGTATCAAAGAAGAAATAATTGAAAGTAAAGTAAAATCTTGTATTTTTTTATTCATTGGTTTGGCAGATAGAAGTTTATTTAAAACAATTCATAATAATATATTTGATGATTAGACAATATGGATAAGTAAGGTAAAAGCAATATCACAAATGACAGAAGGGAGGATAGTGAACATTGGTGCAAGACACCCCCACCATGTGTAGAATATAAGGCTATTTGAAGGTGTACTAATATTATGAGAATATATATAATATATAATGTTATATATATATAATATATGTAATGTTTCATATATACATATATTTACACATACATAAAACCAGTTTAACCACCAAAAATGTAAAAACCTAAGGCTAACATATTCTAAATATCATGGAATTAAAAGAAACGCTATTAAAGCCAGAATAGGTAGAAAAGAGATATAAAAATAACAAACAATTATATGCATACTTATTTAATAATATATTATAGAAAGTTTAATGTCAATGATTAATAATAAAACAATTATAAGAATATATAACAAAAGTTATGAGTGGGATATGTCTCTCTCTCTCTTTTTCATCCCTCTCTCAAAATATCTTATTAAGCTATTATCAAAATAAGGGTTAATGGAAAACAAGCCTTGCAAAACCATGACAGTCATTCTAATAATGGAGATGGTTATTTAAGAGACTAACAGGCCGGGCATGGTGACACATACTTGTAATCCCAGTACTTGGGAGGCGGAGACCGGAGGATCTGGGTTCACAGCCAGCCTCAGCTACTTAGTGAGTCCCTCTGCAACTTCGTGAGACCCAGTTTCAAAATAAAGGATAAAAAATAGGGCTGGGGGTATAGCTCGGAGGTAGACCACCCCTGAGTTCAGTCCCTGGTACTGCAAAAAAAAAAAAAAAGACTAACATTCAAGTAGTTTATACAAGTGTAGATACACTGAACGAAGGGATAACTCATCTCAGGAGGGACAGAGAGATCCCACCGTGCTACTTTGAACATAGTGCAATTTAAAACATGTGTTTATTTCTGAAGTTTTTCATTTAATAGTTTCTGACTATAGTTGACCATGGATGAGTATCACAGAAAATTAAACTGCTGGTAAGGGGGGAACTACTGTACTAAATGTATATGATGTTAACTTAAGTTTGGCCTAAAGTTGCCTCCATACTTTGTCCCTACATAGCAAACTGCAATCCAATATATAAACAAACTGCAACTTGAATACATTCTCATAACAAATAGCTGAGTCCCAGCCCATCACAACAGGCAAGACCCAATCAACCTCAAACTGCCACTGGTCATAATTTGTCCCTATGAGACAAAACGTCATCACACCATGTCCAAACACTGCAAGCCCCCAGCTATAAGCAATCAAGCTATTTCCATACATCACTTCCTTTCTCTTGTCTTCCCTTGTTGATGAGTACAGATCACTGAACCTCCCTCTCCTGGTTCTGAGAGATGTACAAAACACGAATCATTGCTCAAATAATTTTTTCTAAATTTAATTTCTCTAAAGTTTTTCTTCTAACAGTAGCAGTAATGTACAGACTTAAAACTACAGCTGCTGGACAAAATCAGCTCTGAAAACTTCCTTGGTTTTCTAGTCTCCCTCTAAAGCCCCTATTTCAGAAACTAATAGGAAGGGCTGGCAAAGAAGAAATATGATTTATAGGTTCCCTGCTTCCACATAACTAAGCAAAGTTAAAAAGGAAAGGAAATTTCTAATTAAGAGACAGCAAATTAAAACATACATCCACATACACACACTATATCTGAGTTGTGTTTCGGTTAAGAAAATACCAAGAGATTAATTCAATAAAAAGTCCAACACAAAAATTTCTTAAGTTATGGAAAAATAGGAATATGCAAAGAATTACCTTCATTAATGTGCTACTATGTACGATCTTGAATTATAACAGATCTCTGGGGTTTTCTGTCAGCGATCTCTGACATGTGCCATATATATTTCTACTGCTAGAACACTAAAAATTAGAACATGGGAAATTTCGTTTGGATTGAGTTTATTTTCTAAAATTTTAAATTTTGCTATTTCTTCCCAGGTGCAGTTTGAACATTTTCCCCATCTTTCACATTTGGATTTTCAACACCTAAAGCTTCAACACTTTGCTTTCTTTTCAGAGTTGAAGCTCTTTGAACACTTTGACTTCTTTTCAGAGTAGAAGTTCAGGAACTTTGATCTTTCTTAACAGTTGAAAGCTGAACACTTTCCTCTCTTTCCAAAGGTGACATTTTAACATCTTGCTCCTCTGTCCCAGCTAAATTTCCAACACTTTGCTCTGCTTGTGCAGGTAAAGTCTCAACTTTTTGCTTTTTTTTCTCACGTGATTTTTGTTTCTTCTTTACCAAGTACCAAATTAAGAGAAACAAAAAGGTATAGATATTAATAGCAAGTATCAGTAGGATCTGGTAAACCCACAATGAGAACTTTCTTCTCCCAGGGGGCGGGCCACTGTCAACACTACCTCCATTGCCCTTCTTCTTACAGTCGGGTGGGTCCCAGCCAAAGTCGCAATGGCAGTGGTGTTTGTTGTTACAGGGCCCTCTCCTATTGCAGGCATTAGGCAAACAAGCATCTGTCCAAAGCGGCACAGGGACACACTTCCTGTCGAGACACAGACGTTGGGGGCCACACTCTGTACCATCTTTCACTTCACCAATATCAGGGATTACCATCCCAAAATGGTAGTCTGTGCCCCAGCAGGTGACATTATTGAACTGAGCCCAATGAACAGTTGTATGATTTTCCAGTAGAGGAATTTCCTTCACATTCTCACACTGAACTCGCCCACACAGCACATCGGAGATATTACATCTTTCATAGGAATCGTTTTTCATGCCACAGTGACCAAAACGGTCACCTCGGGTGTTCATTTCCAAGTAGCAAATCTCATTTCCATTAATGGCTTCTGGGCCAAAAATGCGCTTACATTGTTCATCACGGTGATGGCATCTGTTTTCATAGCAGATGCCATTGTTCAAGCAAGGGAGCCCGTCTTCCAGGTAAAAATCATCTGGACACTTAGGGGAGATGCCATTGCACCACTCCGGAAGATCACACTCATTTTCCTTTGTTCTACACACTGTGCCTGATGGCATGAACTGGCAGTCTTTGCAACAAAGCCCAGAAGCACAGACAGCCCCAAGGGTCAGAGTGCAGTTATCTAAGCAGCATGGATCTTCCGCACACATTTTTGTGGAGCCACAATCACACTCCTCTTCATCTTCCACCACGCCGTTCCCACAGCGCTTCTTTGTGAAGATGTGCTCGGGATTTGGTATGTTTCGCATACAAGTACTATGGCCAAGGGCTTCAGTAAATGCAGCGTAACTGCAGTTGCTGAAAGCCTCTGCAGGTTCAACATCTTCGTTCATGATGCATTTGTTTCTGCCACATACACAAGTGCTATCGTCATCTGGCATCCACAAATTGTGACCGAGCTCGTGTGCCATCCCCGACGCTAAAGGAAGAAGTTTGTTATGCAAAATGCACTCCAATGCACAGTTTTTGTTTATATCACACACTCCTTTATAATGTGATGTGAAAGGAACGTCATTACAAAATTTTTGTTTTATGAGGATATGTGCAACATCATGACTCACACGGGAATTAAAGCTGGCTTTCTTCCAATTGCAAAATGCAAACATCATCCCGCGTGTGTTGGTTGCTTTGTAGGGGTTTCCCCCGTTCCAGACCTCAAGTCCAGTGAGAACCACATTAAGACCCATTATGTCATAAAAGGCATTTACTATATTGATTGCCAAGACGACTTCTAGCTCCGCGTACGAGAGGTTACTCTCCAGGAAAACAAATCGTCCATGGTCTACTATGACTGCCAGTTCAAGAAAGAATTGGTGGACCCATATGCCTTCCAGGGAACTTTGCATCAGCATGGGATTAACATTCTTTTGAAATGTCAATTGCTGTGCTATTTCATTTCCTACTACTCCACATTTGATGGGCTGGGATTGGATCTCCATAATGTTCTTATATATCAGATGTTCAAATGTGGCAGAAAGCGTTTGGGGCTTGATTTCATAAGCAGTGCCATTTGTCTGTAGCATTCCTCGCAAGCCCCCAAAACAAGTGCTGAGGGCCACCAGGGACTCTGTGTCCCCTTCCACAAAGCCATGATAGTGGCAGTCATTCTGGACAAAAGGCTGGTCCTCAATGAGAGCGCCCTGGTCAGTGTAGGTGAACACTGAGAGGTCTCTGGACACCAAAAGCTTCTTGGCCCTCATGTGGATAACGTGTCTCTGGCCCCCAAAGTGCAGACTGTAGGAGAGCCAGCCTGGAGCCCTCCCGCCTCTACCCATGCTAGTTACCCTCAAGGGGATGACCACTTCTGGGGGGCTGTAGTATTGGGAATGTCCAATCGGGGGCCATCTAGAAAGGAACAGAGACACCAACAGCCAGAACCGCAGGAGAGTGATCTTCACATGCATCAGGGCCTGGGCCACGGCCATCGGGAAGTGGAGAGTGAGAGCCACGGAGGGGAGGGCAGGCGGCAGGAGGTCTCTCTCCTCCCGGGGAGCTGGTTCCATGTAGCACTGATGTTTAGGGGTCTGTCTTCTGGCAGAGTCAATCCATCAGAGCAGCAACTAAAAGTAAGAACACAAAGAAGGGCAGAGACGAGGTTTTGGTGTGAGCCAGCCATAGTGGAGGAGAAAGAACAGAATATGGGTTAAAATGAGAGTGTCTGGCTCAAGGAGTGACTCAAGATAGTACACTTAATTTGCTCTTGGGTATTTCTCAGATAGAGTTGGATTCTAGTGTGCAAAAAAAAAAATGGCAATTTGCCACAGGTTGATAATTACTGAACCTAGTTGGAGGCCACATGGATTTATATACAGTTGTCTCAAAATGTTCATACATGGACATTTCCACAGTAAGTATTTAAAACAAAAGAATCTCAATGGAAAGGCAAACATGTTATCTTTTTTTAATGAAGGGATCTTGACATACACAATTAATTGGAAAAACGTCATTATTTCTAGTTCAAATGATTTGTTACTTGGTCACATTAATCAGGAGAAATATAAAAAGTGCTCACATGTGTTACTTTTTTCTCATGGTTCTTAATATGTAAAAGATTGTGTTCATGCAACAAATCACTATTTGTCCTATCTTCATCTAATCCTGTTAAAGCATAAAGGATCAAAGTATCATTTCTACTTAAAAAATATCAGTATGTACTGTGAAATATACTTTAGTTCAATAAAACAAAACTGAATAGCAGAATTGAAAGAAGGAATACTTTGGTTTCATAAATAGGTTATTTTTAAAGATGTTTATATTTGATTCTATTCCTAAGAAAGAAGATATTTTTCAAAGTCTCTGTACATATTAAATGGAAAAAAAGTCAAACTGGCTGGGAAAGGAGCAGCTGGATATGAGAGAAGGATGAAGGCAAAAAAAATTCAAATATATTTGTTATAAATAAAAATACCATACATATATACATATGCATATGTATATATGCACAAATGCCAATAAACTCAGTAAGACAAATGTGAAAACAAAATATCTGATCCTAGCACAGATTTGATTGACAATTCTAACTTGTTGCTTTGTTCTTGATAAAACATTTATAAAACCATATACTATGCAGACACTGTACTGTCCACTGGCAAAAACATAAGTAAATGATATAGACCTAAATAAGTTAATGGTCTGGAACATACATTTAGGCTGTGTTTGAGGCAAAGATACACATTACAAAGCTGTAAAATGCCTTCTTGTTTCCCTAAGATACCTATTTTTATAGCTAGTGAGACTATCCATGGGATTCATGGAATTCTTGAATTAATGAGATTATTACAGTAAGAAAATTTAAGAATTGAAAATAATCTTAAAAAGTAGAGTGAAGCCGGGCGTGGTGGCGCACGCTTGTAATCCCAGTACTTTGGGAGGCGGAGACTGGAGGATCTGGGTTCGCGGCCAGCCTCATCTCTCTCTCTCTCTCTCTCTCTCTCTCTCCCTCTCCTTAGTGAGGCCCTCCGCAACTTCGTGAGACCCAGTTTCAAAAATAAAGTATAAAAAA
>PVJS01038092.1:0-19583 GCA_004027185.1 Glis glis
AAAAAAAAAAAAAAAAAAAAAAAAAAAAAAACCAGGAGCGTTCTACCTCCAAGCCCTTTTTATTTTTTATTTTTTATTTTGAAACAGGGTCTCATTAAGTTGCTGAGGCTGGCCTCTAACCTACAATCCTCCTGTCTCAGCTTCCCAAGTACTCAGATTACAGGCGTATGCTGGGCCACTACGCCTGGCTTATTTTCTTTTTCTTTTTTTTTTTTAATAATAACCAAGGACAACATGGTCTTGTTGGGATTAAAAATGCTTAAAAACAAAATTTTAAATATATACATTTATCTGCCATGTTGGAGAGAGCCAACAAAATGTGCATAAGAATGGATGTATGAACTGTTTTGTGGTGTAACGCCGGGCGTCAGCTTCTCCCAGAAGCTGTGCTCTCCTGTGTCGTTATTCTGTCTGACCATCTTCCTGTGCTAGAAAATTACTGAAATGTGGATCTTGCCTTCACCTGTGCACCTTGCCTTCGTCATAAGATCTGACATTTCGTTAGATGCAGAAAGAAATAATCCTCGAGTAAAGAAAAGAATACCAAAAGTCATCGCCTGATTTCATTCACCCCGGGGGCCTGATTTCTGAAATACTTACTCAGAGGATATCAGCACTACATCATGACGTTAACTATTCAGAAAAATACTAACCAAACTTCAGCATCTCATTTTGGGGGATTATAGGTGTGGGGCACTCTGCCTGGCCATCTCAACTTTTTAATCTTCAAGAATACTCTTGAAAACAGGGAATGAATCCACCATATGATCCAGGTGTACCACTCCTGAGCATCTTTCCAAAGGGACTGACATCAGAACATTATAGCGATATATTCATATCCATGTTTATAGCAGCACAATTCACAGTAGCCAATTATGGAACCAACCTGGGTGTCCATCAACAGATGAATGAATTACAAAATTATGGAATAGATACACAATGGAATTCTACTCAGCAATAAAGAAGAACAGAGTAATGTCACTTGCAGGAAAATGGACGGACCTGGAGAACATTATGTTACGTGAGATAGCTAGTCACAGAAAGCGAAGGGTCAGATGTTTCCTCTCTTATGTGGAAGCCAGGGAGTAGTTGGGACTTTAGATGATGGAGAGAAATGATGGAGAGAAACCCAGGTGGTCTAGAGGAGGGTGGTGGTGGTGGTAGGGAGGGGGAGAATTAATAAAGGAAACATGATATGTCCGTATGTGAGACTATCAACAGCAATCTGTCATGTATGGGGAAGGGGAGGGCGTGGGGAGGGAGCCGGGGAGAAGCTCACCAAGTGCCGTGAGCATGTGTGTCACCATCACTCTGAACGACATTATAATGTGATACTACAATGCACCAATGAAAGTATAAAAAAAGAATATTCTTGATACCTTCAATACCACAGATCTGCTTAGTCATTAGCTGTCCCAAGGGGCTCTTAGAAATGACAGGAAATTGGAGAGCCACTGAAGCAGGCATCACAGGCCCAGCTTATCAGTTATTTATTTTAACCATTTAGGCATCAATGAAAAATTTTGAAGTGGCAGATGTGATTTTTCTGGATGGAAGCAGGGTTATAACATATATACGATGGTTTGGTCTCTATTGCTTTCACAGTCCATACTTTCTTATTAACTTGTTGACTCATGGTGTCAATAATTGGCTGAGGTAGGAATCTTAGATATCTGCTAATGGCTTATTTATCGTTGAAATTCGAGGATGAAGATTTTAATTCTCTTTTGGGCTTCCAGTCAGATATGTCTCTATAGGGAAAAAATTCCACTTCGTGCCTTCAGAAGTTGACACAATTTATGAGGCTATTTGGTCATGATTCCACTTGATATGAAGTCAAATTCGTTCGAAATCCTAGCTCTCTGTGGAAGGAGTCTTATCTTAGAGTTCAATTGATTCAGAGTCTTTAGATGTGTAAAAAATAAAAAAAGCTATAGACACTGTGCCTTCTATAATGGTTCTACTTTCCTCGAGCCCTATTGGAAGGGGAGGTTGCAGTAAGATCCTCTGTGCGCTGCCCTGATGAGACCATCGGTTTAGGGAACTCAGTCACTCTGGTACAGATGATCACATTGTCTTTTCTCCTCACTTCTTGCTATTCAAGACTGCTTTTGGAATACAAGCATGGTGGCACATGCCTATAATCCCAGTATTTCAGAGGCTGAGACAGGAGGATGGCAGGTTTGAGGCCAGCCTCAGCAACTTAGCAAGACCTTCAGCAACTTAGTGAGACCCTGTTTCAAAATAAAAATTAAAAATGGCTGGGAGTGTAGCTGAGAGGTAGAATGCCCCTCGGTTCAATCCCTAGTACCAACCAACCAACCAACCAACCAACCAACAAACAAACAAATGTTATTTTTGAGAGGAGTTTGGGTGTGGAAGCTTTGATGATCTGAATCTTATATGAGGGCCAGGCATGCACAGGACATCTCCTGGATCCTTGCTGATTTCCGCTGGGTACAGGGGGGCACAACTGCTACAGAAGCTCCATCCCCTGCCACTCCCCACTGGAGTTCATCTTCCAGATACCTGCTCCTGGCATGAAATCCCTGCACGTTCCAGCCTTCATCTCAGCCCCACGCTTCTGTTCACCTTGTCTTCTCAGAACCTCTGTGCCTTCGCTATGGGAACATGCAGCAAGTTCTGTGTGCCTCGTCTGCTGCCTGGGGAAACACTGCCTTGGGCTCGTCTTTCTTGCTAATGCTCTTCTGATATTACAGACTCATGTTGGCTATGTTGCTCTGTAGGTTTCTTACTGGGGCATGGGACAAGCTGCCTCAGAGGCCCCCAAGACTGGTCTGGGCGTTTCTACCACTTCCTCCCTCTCCCTTAGGGTTCTTTCCCCAGAAGAGAGAAGGGAGACACCTGCTCAACTCTGCATCTTATCTTTCCCTCCAAATTATAAAGGGGCATGCCTTTCTTTTCTTGGGTACCATAACCTAGTTATGTCCACTCTTTAGCCTAAAGAAGAAAATCACTATGACCTATCTTTGCCACGCTTGGCTGTTGATAAACCAATATTGATGTATCAGTAGGTGTTTAGAGCGTTTCAGTGCCTCCATCCCCAGTAGCTGAGGCTTAGGGATGGAAGACTTCAACACAACAGAAACTGAATAGGAAAGAAACATGATGCTTTCAGATTTTCAGAACATTATCTTTGTTACCTTTAGATCAACGGCTTTCTGGCTGCATATTAAATCACTGTGGGCCATTTAAAAAAAAAAGACGAGTGCATAGACCACAGAAAGATTGAAGAATGTGGCAGGCAATCAACTCGGCTGGGAGAGTGTGCGCAAACGGCTCAGTGTCACTTGGTAGATAAGTCCCCTTCCGGCTGGGCGCGCCCTTCCTCCTGCACTGCATGCTGGTCGCCATGCCAAAACAAGTGTTTTTATTTCTGAATAGATATGCAAGCCAAACTTATTTTTTATTTAATGTTGATAGTGCAGTGTGTGTGTGTGTGTGTGTGTGTGTGTGGATACCTAGTTTCCAAGTAACCTTTGTGGAAAACAATCAAGAAATGTTTTCCTCCTCCCCTTCCTCGTCCACTGAGATATCATGGAGTTTTGTCGCGATGCCTGTGCTGTGGGGAGAGGGTTCTTTAAGGGAAACGTCCCTGCGGCACCAGTGGTGTGGAGAGCAGCCCGCTCCTGGGATCACACCCCAACCCCTTTGTGCTCCATCCCGACTCCACACAAGGCTCCACGCTCCTCTCTACAGTCACTCCATGGATGTCTTGTGCTTTCATTTGCTTGATACTTGTGGGACGAAATTGAAAAATTGAGCAACTCAAGTTTTTTTTTGTTTTGTTTTGTTTTTTTTTTTTACTAATACCAGAGATCCCTGGTCCCTTCCTCTACTGGTCTATCTTCTATTTTCATGAGATTCCTCCTCTCTCCCCCTCCCCCACTTTCCTTTTTTCTCTCTAGCTTCCACGTGTAAGAGAAAACACAGGACCCTCGACTGTCTGAGTCTGCTTTATTTCTCTTAACATAATGCTCTCCAGTTCCACCCATTTTCCTGCAAGTGACATAATTTCCTTCTTCTTTATGATGCCAAGTCTTTAATCCTACTTTTAGCCACCCATTGGACATCTGCAGCTGAAAGGGGAGAATCTAAGTCCTTATTACCCTCCCTGCGTCTTTATCTTCTTCATTATTATTATTATTATTATTATTATCATCATCATCATTACTATTACTATTTAGTATGGGGAATTGAACTCAGGGGTATTCTACCTCTGAGCTACATCCCCAACTATTTTTATTTATTTTATTTTATTATTATTTTTTTCTGGTATTGGACATTGAACCCAGGAGTATCCTATATCTGAGCTACATCCCAAGCCCTTTTTATTTTGAAACAGGGTCTTGCTAAGTTGCTGAAGCCGACCTCGAACCTGCAATCCTCCTGTCTCAGCCTCCCAAGTGCTGGGATCACAGGCGTGTGTCGCCACGCCCAATCTGAAGGCTTTTAAATGTGAGGAGTAGAAGTGTGCGGTGCATGTCATCCCCAGCTGTGGCTGACGGAAGTGGCTGTGGCCGTTTAGAAAGCGCTGCTGGTGACCTGGGTCATCCTGGGTCCGGTGAGGTTCTGAAGGGTGGGTCATTAATGAATGTCCTGGTCGGAGCCTTCAGGCCCTAAGCCTCCTTTGTCTCTGTTTTCCCCTTCCCAGCCTGGATGTGTAAATACTACCGAAGTGGACATTAAGAAGTCGTCCAGGATGAGAAACCCACACAAAACGCGGAAGGTAAGGCGGCCGGCAACCTGCGGCCCCGTTCACCAGACAGCCCCCGAGGGCTCCACCCTGCTTCCAGAGTCTTTCCTGAGGTCTTCTAGGCCTCTCTCTCCTCAGGAAGAGCTCCACCCAGTGTCCTGAGGCGCAAGGGCGGTGCTGACTGGGCAGGGAAGCCAAGACCCCCTGCCTTCTCCATCACCGCCAGGGCGCCAGGGTGAGGCCTCCCTCCAGGGCCCTGGAGATAGGAAGACAAGATGGAGGCCAGCTGAGGAAAAGGGATGACCGGACAGGCAAGGGTGTTAGAGGAAAGTCTCAGGAAAGAGGACATCTAAAAGGTGCTTAATTAAGGCGCGTGAGGCTCCTCTCAGCAGTGTGTGACACTTAAGGTAGTGCTTCAGTGTCTGTTGGATGACAGAAGGCCCGAGGTTGGAAAACTGCCCTGAAATAAAATTTAAAAACAACTAAATAAAATTAACAAACAATTCGAATTTCCGTAAACTGCTAATGGTAGAATTGCCAGGCTAACTGCAGAGCCGTGTGGCACCAAAGTTACCAGAGAAAAAAAACAGAAGTTCTGAAAACCCCAACAGCAAGTAGCAGGTGTCCCTTCATTTTCTACAACCGGAGAAAAATGGTTTTCTCACAGGTGTGGGATTTGCTAGAATCTTCTCAGACAGTGATGCCACGGGCCTGGGAAGGGCTCCAGGAAGCACTGACGTCAACAGCCCTGCACACCTGGTCTATATGGCCACTTGAGTTGTGCGGGGCTCATGCAGTTTTAGTATGCCCCTATCTTTGATCCTCTGTCCAAAGGATCGGGGTTCCACCCCACATGTTAAATTCTTTGTTCTAAAGTAACAGCGCTTTGCTATTGAAGGAGAAGTAACTCAGCTCCTCTTGCAGTAACATGGGAGGACTCGCTCTCAGTTGCTGGAGACTCTCCCTCCCTCTAGTCTCCATATCTTTTTTTTTTTTTTTCGGTACTGGGGATTGAACCCAGGGGCATTCTACCTCCGCGCTATACCCCCGGCCCCATTTTTTATACTTCATTTTGAAACCAGGTCTCACGAAGTTGCAGAGGGCCTCACTAGGTAGAGAGAGAGAGAGAGAGAGAGAGAGAGAGAGAAAACTGAGGCTGGCCACGAACCCAGATCCTCCGGTCTCAGCCTCCCAAAGTACTGGGATTACAAGCATGTGCCACCACGCCTGGCTAGTCTCCATATCTTTATGTACTAAGCAATGGGTCTTTCTCAAAAAAAAAAAAAAAGACTTCCTAAATAGTAGGTTTGGCCTTTCAGACAAATTAATAAAGAAGAATTCTAGAGATGAGCTGGACATGGTGGTGCACACCTGTAATCCCAGTACCTGGGAGGCTGAGACAGGAGGATTGCAGGTTGGAGGCCAGTCTTGCCAACTTAGTGAGACCCTTGGCAATTTAACAAGACCCTGTTTCAAAATAAAAATTAAAAGGTCTGGGAGTGTAGTTCAGAAATAGAATGCTATTGCTTTCAACTCCTAGTACTTCCCCCCTTCCCACCAAAAGAAAAAAAAAGAATTCTAAGATTTCTAGAGATGTGTGAGGCCTTTGGGTCACTGGTGTATGCAGACATACCCGATGGCAAGGCTGACATCATAAAGTAGCTAGCCCTGTGTTGGATGGGAAAGTCGGAGTGCGCTGGGTGTCTTGGGTCACACCATCAGAAACCAGTCAGCAGAATTCTGGCTCTAGTCCTTCTCCTCAGGACTCCATTCCTGCTTATCTTCTTTGGGGTTATTGAATTTCTATCCCATTTCCTATACCCTAAACAGATACACTTCTGTTTCATTCTTAAAGCAATAATTGTTAAACAGAACTTACTTCTGTCACGCCCCCACGTAGGCCCCTCGGCCTCTCCTGGAACGTTATAGCCCTTGCCGTGTTTTCTATGTGCAATCACCTGTCCTCTTCAGGTGAATATTCTTACCACAGGAGCTGTGTATTTATGATAGCAGAAGTCTTTGGACTTTGAAAAGAAGCTTCATCAGATAAACTTCTAGTTACCTGGCTGAATATATAATACAGATTTACTTTTTAGGAAGGGTGTGATTATAAATGGAGTTTTGCCCTAACATTTATTTTTTTATTTCGACATAGTCTGTCTATGGCTTACAAAATGATATTAGAAGTCACAGTCCCACCCACACGCCCACACCGGAAGCTAAACCTCCCACGGAGGACGAGCTGCAGCAGCAGGTGAGTCAGCCAGGAACCACATCACCACAACTCCAGGAGGGTTCGCAGAGAGAAGGCTGTGCAGGCCAGACAGCCATTGACTTCAGGGTGTTTTAAAGGGCATGTGTAAGGCCAGCTGATTCACATAGGAGATTTGCATTTAAAAGGTAATAAAGTAGCCGGGTGTGGTGGCACACACCTGTCATTCTAGTACTTGGGAGGCTGAGACAGGAGGATTGCAGGTTCAAGGCCAGCCTCAACAACTCATGAAACTCTCGGCAACCTAGTGAGATCCTGTTTCACAATAAAATAGGGCTCGGATGTACCAGGGAGGTAGAATACCCCTGGGTTCAATCCCCAGTACCACACACACACAAATGAAGTTTCTAAAGAGAGGAGAGAAGTTGGGGACATTAAATCCCATGTGTCCCTTATCTAATGATGTCACTTGATCATCACTAAAAGTGCTTGTTCTTGTTTCTTCTCTAAACCTTTCTAACTTTTACTTATTAACACTGGCATCCAATTATGCATGTATATGTACACACACGCACACACACACACACACACACACACACATAACCTCTTTTTAAAAATCATTGACCAGTTGACCAGTAGTTTTGGCTCCAAGAAATATTTCAAAGCAAACACCAATGTCTTATGTCCAATCAGAGTTTCTTTTTTTTTTTTTTTTGCGGTACCAGGGATTGAACGCAGCGGCGTTCTACCTCTGCGCTACGCCCCCGGCCCTATTTTTTTAAACTTTTATTTTGAAACCGGGTCTCACGAAGTTGCGGAGGGCCTCACTAAGTAGAGAGAGAGAGAGAGAGAGAGACAAGGAGGGAGAGAGAGAGCTGAGGCTGGCCGCGAACCCGGATCCTCCGGTCTCCGCCTCCCAAAGTACTGGGATTACAAGCGTGCGCCACCACGCCCGGCTCCAATCAGAGTTTCTTGGTTGGCTTAATCATAGAGCTTTGTCTCCTTTTTCTCCTAATATTTTATTGTAGTATGGCTTATCAACAATGGAATATATACTTTTCTGTTATATTTATAATCAACATAAAGGAAAATAATTCCGAAATTTTTAAAAGATTTTCCTAGTGTGTTTATATCTATGTAAGCATTTGTCATGAGTTGATAAAATTATTCTCAAAACACGTACCATTGATTCTTTCTTGAGAGAGTTATTAGGAGGTCAGATTCATTTTGAAATTATCATAACAGATAAAAACTACATTTATTTTCTGAATTAAATATTTGTGGGAAAATGTGATTCTGGCTTTGGTTATTCACCAGAATTAAGGTTTTAAATCTCCGTAGCACCTTTTATATAAGGTTACATTTTGTTAAAGCAAGCAGAATGTTCAAAGTCATTGCTGTTCTTAATTTATGTTGGCTATGTTTCCATTCAAATAGATTTTAATTTTTGTTAACTCATAAGAGCCCTCTACTTTGCCTTTTTGGCCAACTTTGGCATTTTATGACTTAGAATGTGCAATTGTTCAGAATTTCCCAGTCTACCAGAATTTAGAATTGAAAATTGTAGTTGTTACTTATATAACTACTTCTCAATCCTCTTTGCAGATAAAATATTGGCAAATACAGTTAGATAGACATCGGTTAAAAATGTCAAAAGTTGCTGATAGGTAAGTATTTCAAGATGCCTGTGTAAATTTAAAATTGTTCACGTAATAATTAAGTGCATATTAGGTAAGAGAACTGTTGGGAGGGGAACCAAGATAATGGGTATTTTGTTCTTCCTTTTGGCCCACAGAAAACTTTCAAAGCATGCTTTTGTTATGGTTTCTAGGGCAGCATGATCATTGATGTCTTAAATCCTAAAGTTTCAATCCTTGTGTAACCAAGAATCAGAGGCAGAGTGTCATTCCATCTTTCCACTCCCTCGGGAAGAAATGTAACTTGACTTACAGGCTACTTTTTGGCAACTTGGAGACTCTCCGTAAATTCATTTTTAACACTCACAACCTACTGTTACTGCCTATTTTCAGAACTTGAGTTAAACTCAGATTTTAGAATTGCCTTTTCTTCATTTGAATCCTTTCTTAACGGAATTCATATTCTTCACTCTTGGGTACTGCCAAATCCTCCCTCTCCAACTCCCCTTCCTTCTCCCTTCTGTTTTTAGAGATTTTTTTAAAAAATTATTTTTGCCAGTGATTCCTCTTTTACCTAATTCCTATAAGTACTTTTTGACAAAAATTCCCTTTTAATCTCGTCTCCATATTGGATAAGTGAGTTCTGCTCTGCGTGGCCTGGTTACCAAGGATGGTTACCCACCCTGAGCACTGCCCTGGCGCTCAGAGCTCCCCCCCGGTGCTTCTTGGAGTAGCGTTGACTTCCATGGCATAGGACAGACGGAATCTTTATACATGCATGTTATTGAAACATGAAAATTGTCCTTGAGTTCTATTCTGTAAGTGGGCAAGGATTCCTTGGCCAGACATTTGTGTATTGTTTCCCTTATTTGGACTGTGTACAACTTCAGCCAGAAAACTGAGGAAGGTGCATGTTTTTTTCTCCCTAGCCTACTAAGCTATACAGAGCAGTATGTAGAATACGACCCATTTCTTGTACCACCTGACCCTGCTAACCCATGGCTGTCTGATGATACTAGTTTCTGGGAACTGGAAGCAAGGTAAGTGACAGTTTATCTTCCTCCCAAATATGTCACTTATTTTAAGGTGTGAGCGGAATAGGAAGAATCCTATAGCTTATTAATTGTAAAGGCGGTTTTCCTTTTTATCTATATTGACCCATGATGTAACATTCTTGTTCAAGACAATGGTATTTGAACCTCAGGCATTGACTTTTGCATTAAGATTTGCATTGCTGCCGGGCGTGGTGGCGCACGCTTGTAATCCCAGTACTTGGGAGACTGAGACAGGAGGATCCGGGTTCGCGGCCAGCCTCAGCTACTTAGTGAGGCCTCCGCAACTTAGTGAGACCCTGTTTCAAAATAAAGGATAAAAAAATAGGGCTGGGGGTGTAGCTCAGAGGTAGAATGCCCCTGGGTTCAATCCCCAGTACCACAAAACAAAACAAAACAAGATTTGCATTACTGAGGGAATACTTCAGCCTTAAAAAGGATGGAATCCTGTCATTCTCAACAACAGGGATGGAACTGGATCATTATGCTAAGTGAAATAAGCCAGACACAGAAAGGCAAGCACCTATGAGTTCAGTCTGTGGAATCTAAAAAGCAGATTGCTTCCAAGCTGAGAGTGGAAGGTGGTGACAGAGCCCAGGCAGAGATGGGGAGGCGGGATGGGGAGCGTTGATTCATAAGTACTAATTCAAAAAGCGAGAATAAAGTATTTTGAATGTTTTCACCATGAAAATTTGATGAATGTTTAAGGAGATAGATATGTTTACCCTTATTTAAACATCACACAATATATACACATATTTAATATCACATGGCACTCCATATGTGATTTTTTTGTCTTATGTATAAGTTTAAGAAATAAATTTAATTTTTTTTAAAAAAGGCTTGCATTACTGGAAAAACTGCCATGAAATTAGAGGAGAGAGTTTCAAGATGCATAGTCAGGGCTCAGACCTTCAGTTCTTGAAATTTAGCTCTTTGCTCTTGGCTTCTATGAAAATCCACGTGGCCATAAAAACCCATGTATTCAAGCAAAAATGAATGCTAAATCCACACTTACGTAAGCAAATACAAGTATGCCTTTATGAATTCAATCTTAAAACCAAATGAACATAAACACTTGGAGAGAAACTGACTTAAGAAACCAAAGCCCAGTTTAGACTCCAAGTGTCTTTCTGTTCAGGGGCAGCTTCACACCACTGGGCTGGACAAGTCACACAAAGAGCACTGGGTGTCTCTTTACTGAGAGAGGCTCGGGACTCTGGGACACTTCTCTGAAATGCACGAATGGACCGCCTCTTTTTTCACACGCAGCCAGGGATCCTAAACACTTGACAAGTCCAGGCTCCTCGACCACAAGTTATAGACGTTGTAGATGAGGACGCTGGAACCCCAAATGGATCGCATGTTTAATCACAGCAGTCTCACATTAGTGTTGAAGCCTCCTGGGACCCAAGCTTTGCACCTAGCCAGCACGCTAGCTGAGAATGCGTGTGGTGGTTCGGAAATGGGGCTTTGGGATCACACTGTCTGGATCTTTGCCCCTGATCACTCTTCTGACGGTGGAAAGTTATAACTCTCTTTGAACCTCGATTTCCTCATCTATAAAATGAGAAGAATAATAGTACTTTCCTCATAAAGTTGCTGAAAAAAACTAAAAGAGTTCATGTAGACCACCTAGCACCTAATGCTCAATAAATGTTTGCCTTCATTATTAATCTTATCCCTCACAGTGGTTTCATGTCAATCAGATGTTTCTTTTTTTCTGAAGGATAAATTAAAGATGGCAACTTCAGACAGCATGGTAACACAGGCCTGTGATCCCAGTACTTGGGAAGCTGAGACAGGAGGATTGCAGGTTCACAGCCAGCCTCAGCAACTTAGGGAGGACATCTGCAACTTAGTGAGACCCTGTTTCAAACTAAAAAATAAAATAGGGGTGGGATGAAATTCAGAGGAAGAATGCCCCTAGGTTCAATCCCCAGTAACACACACACACACATACACACACACACACACACACACACACACACACACACACACACACTGGGAACTATAAGACATATGTGATTTCTGTAATAAATGTAAAATTAAAATTATACTGAAGAGAATATATTTGGCTTTGTTTTATCTCTCTAGCAAAGAACCGAGCCAACAGAGGGTAAAACGATGGGGGTTTGGCATGGACGAGGCATTGAAAGACCCGGTTGGGAGAGAACAGTTCCTGAAATTTCTGGAGTCAGAATTCAGCTCAGAAAACTTAAGGTAAGACATTGATGCTGATGCTTACACTGTAAGCCAGAGCCACCCTCCTGGGAATGTCTAGTTATTTTGTACTTAGGAGGTCAATTCCTCTTTCACCAGCACCCTGATGATGTATGATCCTGTTGAATTTCTGCCACCTAATGGAAAAGAAAGACAAGACTGTCCAACATTACCAGTTCCTCAGAATAACTTAATGTTTTAGACTTTTATTGGTGCATTGTAATTGCACATCATAGTGAGGTTCGAAGTCATAGAAACACACATGTACACAGCACTTGGTGCGTTTCCCTCCGCATCCCACCTCCTCCTTCCCCGTCCACGTTAGTGAGATGGGCAGTGGCGCCTTCATACATGGACAGAGCAGTATTTGAACTGTTTCCTTCCTCAACTCTCCTTTTGTCCAAAACTCCCACCTCCCTCCCTGAACCCCCTTCCACTATTCTACTGGTCTTTCTCCTCGTTTGCCGGGATCCAGCCCGAGCAGCAGCACGAACTGAGCAGGGAAGCAAGTGTCGCGACTCGAACAAACAGCACCATGATCCGGGAGCCAAGTCAAAAGCAAGAACTCGTTTATTAGAAAGACAGTCGCACTTTTAAAGTAAAGGCCATAAAGGAAACTCCCGGCAGTAGGGTGTGGCCCAATGGCATGGGACGGTCGGGTCATTACGCCCCCCTGTGACCTATCATAGGCGAAGGCACCTGTTGTGCGTGAGCATGGAAGGAGGTAACTGCCTATCATAGCCCTCCTGAGGCTAGGTGGGGTTAACCGCGGGACCTCCCTCTGAGGGGTCCGCCAGCGCCATCTTTGCCATTGATATGCTGAGTCACTGCCAGGTGGAAGAGGCCCGGTACTCTAGAGCAGGCTTCTGCTAGTCCACCAGGCCCTACATGGCACCGGGTGGGGGGCCCAACACTCGTTTATCTGAAGTCCCTTGTGTTTCCTATTTTCTCTCTAGCTTCCACATAGGAGAAAAATAGGAATAACTTGTTTTCACACTGTCTCTGTTTTTTGCTTGAACTGTATAAATTTAGTAACTTTTAAAATGTACTCTTAAAGAAGTGTAATACTTAGAGCAATGTTGGGCAAAGCGGTGACTGGCTAATAACATTTGTGCAGTTAAGGTATCATCGGTGTATCAGTCGTGACCTCCTTTGACTATTGCTTCTCAAGTAAGAGAAGAAGCGTGTCTCTCTATCAAGTGTCCTGGACACAGCTCCAGGGCGGCTCTGGGCTCTGCACAGTTAGCTGCAGCGGAGAGCTGGGCTGCCCTGCACTGTCGGTGAGCGCAGGCAGTGCTCAGCTCGCCTGCTAGAAACATTATCCTCATTTATTTTTAAAGTTTCCAACTTAAAGGCCACCTGGAAACGCAATTTTTAAATATAAAACTTTCAAGTGGATTTTAATGGATCTACTTGCGATGATTAAAGTGAGTGATAAGTTTTCACTACATAAAACTGTTTTTTCTTTTTTTTTTTTTGCGGTACCGGAGATTGAACCCAGGGGTGTTCTACCTCCGCGCTACACCCCCGGCCCTATTTTTTTATCCTTTATTTTGAAACCGGGTCTCACAAAGTTGTAGAGGGCCTCACTAGGTAGAGAGAGAGAGAGAGAGAGGGAGAGAGAGAGGGAGAGAGAGAGAGAGAGAGCGCACACTGAGGCCGGCCGTGAACCCGGATCCTCCGGTCATTGCCTCCCAAAGTACTGGGATTACAAGTGTGCGCCATCACGCCCAGCCTGTTTTTTCTTGAGTCCGTTCATTCATTCTCCTTTTGAAACTTCATACACCATTTGTACCTCGCCAAGGCTTACAGAGTCCCGTGAAATCCACTTATTTTCATTGACTAAGCAGCGCCGGGTGTTGTCCCGTTCTTTCCAGGAGATTTAACAGATACCGATACAGAACCGTTCAGAAACACGTAGCACGTTGACAGATGTTTCTGGTTGAAGCAGGAAGACCACAAACAAGACTGGAGGAGTTTAGTTTTCTGTGCCTGCTGTCATGCATGTTGGGGAGCAGCTCCCTGTCCTCTTTCAAGGTCGGGGGGACCCTTCCAGGTGGGGCTTTCACAAGACCCGCAGTTGCTGAGGAGTGTCAGTGGGCCTGCTAGTTAACATTTCCATATTGAAGCCCTGTGGCCAATGATTGAAGCGAGAATGCATACAAAATGAAGCAAAGATAAAGGCTCTCTGGGCATTTTAGTGACTGGAAGGGTGGGTTTTCCTCTCCTCTGAGTTTTTGAGAAGACGGTGACATCATGAGGCTCACGGGGGCGAGAAGCCAGCAGTGAGTCTCACCAACACCACGTGGTCAAAGAAAACCTGCTGCTGCCCTGGCTGCATCCCAGCCCATGGTGGACGCAGACGGGAAAACCAGCCTCAGCGTGAGCAGCCTGCGGTTCTCCTCGGTTCTTTTTCTTCCCCATAAGAACGATTTCAGACAGGAGAAGCATAAAGGATTTATTTAGCAGAGCAAGTAGAGTTTTGAGGAAGGAGGCCGTGCTAAAAGAAGGGGTCAGAGGGAGGAGCACTCTAGAGTGTGCGGTGATGCAGTCCATTTCGGAGGTGCTAGCGCCAGGGGGTCTTCCACGTGGGGGTTGTATGCTCAGTCTGGAAGCCTGCTCAGGGCGGCCATTGCTGGTTTTCCAGCCGCAGCCCTACGTGCCTGCACCTCGGTGGAACCCATGCAGGGCAAGGTCTAAACCAGCCATGTGAGTGATGATGCACGGTAATCGCCAGAGGCTACTGTTCTGTCCGCTTGAGGGTTGGCGGGCCCGCATCGAGTCCGGCCACTGGTGTTTCAGCTTCCTGACTTGGCTGTGGTCCTCCAGCAGCAGCTGCGTGGGGAAGCTTCCTAACTCTTCTAGTCCGTCCCAATCTTCTCTGCCCTGATCATTTCTAATCTAACTGCCCAAAACAACACAAATGATGGGTGTCTAGGTAGGAGAGGTGCAGAGGGATGCCCAGCCCAAAACTCGGCATCGGCGAAGGTGTACTAGGGGAAGCTGCTTCCCGGCTGGGAGCTGGTGACCAGAAGGAGATAACCAGGCAATGGGGAAACAGGGAAGAAACTTTGGGGCAAAAAAAAAAAAAATAGCATGTGCAGTTTTTAAAAATAGTATGTGCAAATACTCTGCTGTGTGCATGAATCGAATCTCTGCCCATTCCTCAGTTCACTCAGGCCTTAACATTTCCTGTATTAATTCTATGCCCAACTAGTTTCCATGCTAAGAAATTATGTGTATATTAGATGTTTCACATATATGTACACACACATTCATGTATATTCCATGAGTATCCACTACATGCCTGTCATGTTTCCTTACTAAGATAGATAAATGATAGGAAGACATCACTGCAGATGGATTTTGAACACCAGACACACAGCGGGAATGTGTTTTCTCTCCACTGCTTCCGTAAGCAGGCTGTGCTATTTTTGGCCTTCAGTATTTCTGATCCTCACACATCTGATCCTCACTACGAAGCACTGGCGTATTGCTGCCGTGACCGTGCGTGTCTGAGGCAGGTTAAGCAGCTGGATCAAGATCGGAGTGCATGCAAGTGGCATTCTGGGTTTCCTATAAAGCAGTACCAAGCTGCTGCCACCGCTCCCCACGTCTGAGCCCCACCCCGCTGCCACCTACGGCTCTGCATCTATATCACATGCTAGGGAGACCGAGCGGCCCACGCAGTCGACAGGGCTGTGGATCGCACGCAGTAAGGCTCAGTGCATCTGATCTGAGCCAACGCCTGCTGAGGACCTACCCTTGAGGCCACGCATATGAGGACTTTCTTCAAAGACTAGGACAGGAAAATGTCAAGAAACACTGCTTGTCTGTAACTACTTATTCCTCAAATATACCCTCTGCCCTCTACTGATGTGTGTTTTGCTCATTCCTTTTTCAGGCAAAGCACCGAGCATATAGCAAGTGCTAAATAAATGTAATAATAGCACCACATTTACCATTCCGTGCCTTAAAATGCACCACACTTTTCAGTGCCCGTACATGATTCATGTCACTTCATCCTATGAATCCCCACTGAAACAGGCGTCATCACCCCACTACTGATGAGGAAGACATTAAAACACGTCCTTAGATTCCAGTACTGTTAAATAAAGAGAGAGGGTATTACAGACCTTCTCCATTCTGGAGCCATTACAGCAATGGTCAGGACCGGACAGGCAGGGATGGCGAGGGAGACACGCGAGGGCCGGCTGTGAGCGAGGCACCACGGTGGGCTTTCCTGGGCAAAACCCCTGCCACGCCTCCACTGTGGGCAAGTGGAAATAAACCACTTCGTCTCCACAGGCTCAGGTTCCTCTTCTCTGAAGCAGGGGAGGTAATAGCAGCTGGCGTATAGATTTGTGGGGACCAGATGGATGGATAGAAAGATGATAGATAGATGGATAGATAGATAATAATTAATGATAGCTAGATGATAGATGATAGATAGATAGATAGATGATAGAGAGATAGAGATAGATGATAGATAGATAGATAGATAGATAGATGATAGGTAGACTGATGGATGGATGGATGATTCATAGGTAGATACTTAGTATGTATTTATGTGTGTGTGTATGTATGTATGTATGTATTTATGGTACTGGGATTGAACCCAAGGGCATTCCAACTCCAAGCTACACCCCCCCCAGCCCTTTTTATTTTTTTGTTTTGAAACAGGATCTTGCTGTCCTGGAACCTGCGATCCTCCTATCTCAGCCTCCCAAGTACTGGGATTACAGGCATGTGACACCAAGCCCAGCTAGTGCCACCGTATTAACTCCTCAGCCCTCTGATAGTTTATCTTTATTTCCAGGTCCATTTCAACTCAGATGTCACTACATCTAGAAGAGCTTTTCTATCCCCCTCCCCCCGCCCCCAGCCCTGTGCCAGCCGCGGCACTGGGACTCTGTCCTGTTAGTGTTCTGAGACTGGTAGTGAGCGCTTTCCCTAGAGAGATTCTCAAGTGCTTCTTGCTATCACAGCCTTTTAAACAGTGGGTCTTTTCTCTACTGGTTCTTTGAGGACGGGGACTTCGTTGGGATCGATGTGTTCAGAGTGAACTTCAGCTAGATCAGTCACACACTCCTGCAGCCTCCAGCTGCACTTGTTGCCCCGCTCCAGTGCACAGTGTCTAAATCTGTGTTTAGCCAGGCATGGTGGCACATGCCTGAAATCCTAGTACTTGGGAGGCTGAGACAGGAGGATTACAGGTCTGATATCTGCACACAGCAACTTAGTGAGACCTTGATTCAAAGTAAAAAGTAAAAAAGGCCAGAGATATAGCTCAGTATCTGTATAGGAAAACACAATCTGGAAACGAAACTGAAAAACTACTCGACTGAGTGAGTGGCCTTCGACACTCTAGTTCTTGTTTAAATGCTTCATTACTGACTTCTTTTCTTTTCCTTTCTTTCCTTTTCTTTTATCTTCTTCTCTTTTTCTTTTCTTTTTATGGTACTGGGGTTTAACCTAGGGGCATTCTACCTCTGAGCTATTCCCCCAGCCCTTTATGTTTTGAAACAGGGTCAGGCTAGGTTGTGGAGAGTCTGGCTAAATTGCTGAGGCTGGCCTCAAATCTGTGATCCTCCTGTCTTAGCCTCCCAAGTACTGGGATTACAGGCATGCACCATCTTACCTGGTGCTTTATTACTGATTTGTGACTTTTCTTAATGCCCACACTAAAATTAGTAGATAAGAAGGTACTGCTTGTCACCTGCGCCTCTCTCAGGACTCTGCAGCCTGAGTTTCTCCTGTCTCTGTAGCCATGTTCTCCATCCACGATCATGTCTACCCTTTGAGTTCTAACAGCATCTGTCTGTCGAGGATGACACAGGCCTCTCAGTTCCTGTATCATGTATGGTTATTAACAAATTATTATGCCATACACATTATCTTTTCAACATTATTTCTAGACCTAACAAAAAATAACCTAGAGCAAAATTTAAACAATTAAACCCACAATACCCCGTGGCACCTTCTTACTGTACTTTGCCGTCTCATATTATCAGCCATGGCATACTCTGAGGGTCTTTCCATACATACAATCTTGCTGTAAGTGAACACTCAGAAGTAAGTGGGTAAGGACGGGCCCCCAGCTTCTGAATCGCTGCGATGTCTCTGCAAATTTAAGTCTTTCAAAAGTTGCATGCAGACACCTGCTGCTCTGTCCTTCCATACCTCTTTGAAGGAAAGAGCTTAAAATAAGTTAATTGCCCTGATTTTTCCAGCTGGGCCATTTTCTGACTTTGTGTCCAGGCCTCTTTTAAGCTCCAGGAAGGCTTTGCGGTGATTCTCTTACCAAGTAAAGCAGACACGCCCCTCGGTACTAACCCTCATTGTGGAAAAGGATCCAAGATCAGAAGAATACAATATAATGCGCCACTTCATCCCCACCCCAATACCCCAATAGAAGCTCCGTGATCACACCCTTATTCCTCTTCCAAAGCCTATTCCCTTCTCTCTCTCTCGTGGTATTGGGGATTGAGCTACACCCCCAGCCCTATTTTATTTTTATTTTTGAAACAGTGTCTCTCTAGGTTGCTGAGAGTTTCACTACTTGCTGAGGCTGTCCTCCAACCTGCAATCCTCCTGTCTCAGCCTCCCGAGCGTTGGGGTCGCAGGCGTTCGCCCACGTTGGGCCGCTCCTATTCCTGTCTAGTAAATGTTTCTTTGCTTCAGTAACATTAGTATTATATAGGATCAGGGCTCCGGCAGGTCTGATTTTAATAGCAACCAGTTAAAGGACGCTGTTTCCCTTTCCATACGAGTACTGGGGATAGGCAACAGGGCCTGACTCCGGGCGACCTCTGAGCAAGGAGGTGCGCTCCTGTGGTGCGTCCAGGTGAACCAGCAGTGTCACTAATGCAGGCATCTTCTGATCAAGCCTGAATAATGCTCGGTGTCTCATTTTGCAGATTCTGGCTAGCCGTGGAGGACCTGAAGAAAAGGCCTATTCGCGAAGTGCCCTCGAGAGTTCAGGAGATATGGCAAGAATTTCTGGCTCCCGGAGCCCCCAGCGCCATTAACCTGGATTCCAAGAGTTACGACAAAACCACGCAGAACGTGAAGGAGCCAGGACGGTACACATTCGAAGACGCCCAGGTCGGTGCCAGCAGGCCCAGGTCACTGACCTGCCCCTGACATGCCCTGCAGCTTGAGTTTTATTTTCATTTTATTATTGGCAGCTATTTGTAATATTTTCCACATAGGTAACTATGGAAAATAGCTCTCACTAAGCCAGGCGTGGTGGCGCACGCTTGTACTCCCAGTACTTGGGAGGCTGAGACAGGAGGATCGCAGGTTCGCGGCCAGCCTCAGCTACTTAGTGAGGCCCTCAGCAACTTAGTGAGACCCTGATTCAAAAATAAAGAATAAGGCCGGGCGTGGTGGCGCACGCTTGTAATCCCAGTACTTTGGGAGGCAGAGACCGGAGGATCCGGGTTCGCGGCCAGCCTCAGCTTGCGCATGCGCGCAAGCGTTCTCTCTCTCTCTCTCTCTCTCTCTCTCTCTCCCCTTAGTGAGGCCCTCTGCAACTTCGTGAGACCCGGTTTCAAAATAAAGTATAAAAAATAGGGCCGGGGGCGTAGCGCAGAGGTAGAACTCCCCTGCGTTCAATCCCCGGTACCGCAAAAAAAAAAATAAAGAATAAAAAATAAAGAATAAAAAATAGGGCTGGGGGTGTAGCTTGGGGGTAGAATGCCCCTGGGTTCCATCCCCAGTACCACAAAAGAAAAAAA
>PVJS01038093.1:0-19583 GCA_004027185.1 Glis glis
TGATGCACAAGGGGCCCGGCGAGGTGGTCGGGGGCTGCCGGGGTGGGGCGCGCGCGGGCGGTCCGGTACCTGATGCACAAGGGGCCCGGCGAGGTGGCGCTGGTGGCTGCCGGAGTGGGGCGCGCGCGGGCGGTCCGGTACCTGATGCACAAGGGGCCCGGCGAGGTGGCCGGGGGCTTATTATGTTTCTATTTAAAATGCACTGTTATCTGAAGAGATTGAGTGGGCAGGAGAATTTAGAATTAGTAAAATGCCTCCAATCAAGGTGTCTGGAATATAACAGGTTAACAGTAATCTGCAATAAGAAAAAAAAATCATGAAGCTGGATGTGGTGGTGCATGCCTGTAATGCAGGAGGATCACAGTTTCAGACCAGTCTCAGCAACTCAGCAAGAACTTTTTTCAAAATTATATCTACATATCTATATCTATATCTGTATATACTTTAAAAGGGTTAAGGATATAGGTGATGTAGATCAGTGATAGAGTGCTCCTGGGTTCAATCCCTAGTAACACTCTCTCTCTCTCTCTCTCTCTCTCTCTCCAATGAGGAGATCATGTTTTCTGGATGATATATTTGTATAGAAACCTTAATATCTAAGTCAAATGTTTTCACCAAAACAAATAACAAGATCAGTTATTTTAGGGTCAGCTGTGCTCTGGGTTACATCAAATTTCTGGTATAGAACAAAATAACCTGTAAGCTTTAAATCTACTTGCTAATTCACTTAAAGTTATTGAATGTGTAGTATATAGTGTATATTGCAGGTGCTGTGCTAGGTAATGAAGAAATAATGTTTGGAGGAAAAGACATGGCCCTATTTTCACAAAACTTGCAGAAAAATAAAGGTAAGCATATAATTAAATATATAATAAAACTCGGAAAAATGCTATGAATTTGAAGAATGGGATGTTTTGTTGGTAAGTGTGGAATGGGAGCAGGTGCCTGAGATCACATTTAAGTAATATTTGAAGGGTTAAAAAGAGGAAGTGATGCCCGGCACATACCTATAATCCCAGTACTTGGGGAGACTGAGACAGGATGATCACTGGTTCATGGGCAGCCTCAGCAACTTAGTGAGACCCTTCACAACTTAGTGAAACATTGTTTCAATATAAAAAATAAAATAGGGCTGGTGATATAGCTCAGAGGTAGAATGTCCCTGGGGCATTGTTCAATCCCTAGCACCACAACAACAACAACCAAAAAAAAAAAAAAAGAGAGAGAAAGCCATACTAAAAACTTCAGAGGTAGAATCAAGAGATGTGATCTGGGAAGGGGAGACAGCTGAATAAAGCCTTTTAGAAGAGAATGAGCTAGAGTCACAAGTGAGTGAGGTCAGCGGATCACATGGGAGAGGAAGGGTGCCAAGGGCCAGAGCTCTCAGGGTGCATCTGAATTATATTAGAAACTACTAGAGGGATTTAAGCAGGTATGAGTCATGATGTGTGTGTGTGTGTGTGTGTGTGTGTGTGTGTGTGTGTGTGTGTGCCCTTTGTGGTATAATATATTAGAACGGGTTTTAACTAGAGTAGTTTTAGCAGAAAAATGGACAAAAGATAATTTTGCAGATGAAATGTACAGGATTTGCTAATGGTGTGCAGATGATGGAGGGGGCACATGATGGCGCCAGGTTCTCAGGTTGGAGTATCTGGTGAATACTGATCAATGAGGACATACACTGACATATAACTAAAAACAACTCGAGAGTTTTTAGATAATGTAATGACTCACCACTTAGGGATCCCTCATAGTTTTTACAACCCTTTTCCATCTGAGACTTAGAAAATCTCTCTCCTAAAGTTCGAGGACAACCTCAGCAAGTAGTGAGATTCTCATCAACCTAGAGAGACTTAGGAAATCTCCCTCCTAAGGTTTGAAAACAGCCTCATCAAGTAGTGAGACTCTCATCAACCTAGAGAGACCCTGTTTCAAAATAAAAATTAAAAAATAGGGCTGGGTGTGTAGCTGAGAGGTAGAATGCCCTGGGTTCAATCACCGGACACACACACACACACACACACACACACGCACACACACACACACACACATCCCCTTCTAAACTTAAGCCTCAATGACAAGTTTCCATTGCCACTTTGGAAACCTTTTTCATACTATGTAAATCAAAGCTGACTTTTTATTATGAATTATTGACTTCACCAGATCTTTGACCAAAAGGAAGGAATGAAGGTGGAAGGAAGAAAGGAATAAATAAATAAACCAAATTATTTACAAACTTAGCATTTGAATGTACATGGTAAGTCTTAGGCACAAAGGAATGGGAAGAAAAATCACAAACTAATCCTGGATTATTTTTAGTTGGTTTATTAATTATAGTAATATGTGCAAAGCAATTCTGAAAATATTTAGATGCATTTTCAGATTGAGCAAATAATGATATTACTGGGAGCCAAAATTTTTATCTTGGAAGAAAAGATATGGAAATATAGAATATGGGAAATAAAAAATAATGTTGTAGGTAACAGTATAAACTTATGTTTTCTAAAATACATGTGTGTGCATGTTTATGCACACATGTAATTTATCTGCATGTGTGTGCATATTTATATGTATATGTAGGTACAAATGTATATACTTGAATGTGTTTCCTACCTGTGCTTCACTAAAGGGTTTGGAAACAAAGATCCCTCCAGTGGTGTTGAGCTTACCTTAGCACCCAGATCTTTGTTTATATTATTCCTTGCAAAATGGAAACTAAATAGCTAATTCCAGGAGTGGAGCATGGTAAGTAAAAGTTGTGCCCAGAACATCATGTTATACCAGAAAGTGCTGGAGTTTGAAAATACACATTTTGTAACCATCATAGCAAAGACTGGACCAGGCAACAATCTTCACTAGATGTTAAATCTTGGATGAAATATTGAAGTACAGGATATGGGGGCATGGTCTTATTATGTCTCTTCACAGTTTATTAGTTTCAAGGGAGAAAACAATAATTATATAGTGAAGAACCTGGACAACAATACATCAACCAACTGATCAAATTTAATCACCAATAGGGGACATGGACAGAATGTGCCTCCAGATAAGGATCCTGCGAGGAGGCCACCACGTCAACAATGTGGTATTTCATCCAGAGATGTGAAACCTGAATCCAATCAGGAAGAAACATCAGATAAGCACAAACTGAGTGACTTTACATTAATACATAAAGAAGAATTACATACTTCAAAAATGTCAATGTCATAAAAGACCAAGATTAAAGAAGACTAAAGAGACATGACAACTAAATGATAACTCTGATCTTAGATTGCATCTGGTGCTAGAGGGGGAAAATACTTTAATAAACAACAGTGAACAAATTTACAAAACTGGAATATGGATAATGTAATAGACATTGCTCCATGCAAAATTCACTGAAGTTGGTAACTTGTATTTTGCTAGGTAAGATCATGCTCCTATTTTTAGAAAACTCATGCTGAAGTGAAGGGTCATTGTTTATGTCACTTTCCCTCAATTGGTCAAGCTCCACACTGATAGAGTTGATTATTCTCTGAGCATGGGAACCTCTGTGGGATTTAATGTAGAACAGACATGTTTCATCTGCACATGGCCATCTTGTGTTCTGTATTAAATAATTAACATGGAGATGTTTTCAACAAAAGAAAAAGGAGCTAATATTCCAGTGGGCAGTGCGCTTAGATTTATTTTCAGAGATTAAAAAAAATGCTGATTCCTCTTTTATTTGGCTTCTCTATGTCTCCAGAGTGGACCTTCATACAGCTCACGTCTGTCAGGATTATACAAATTGGGGATTGAACTTGACATCCTTAATATTAGAGTTTAACCAACTGAGCTAAATGACAAAACATGACTTATCATAGCCTAAAATGAAACAGCAGTCCACCTGACAGGATGCCAATATATCTATCAATTTTAGAAACTAACACATAGAACTTGTGACTGTACATCACCAAAACATATAAGGAACAGAGAAATTGACATCCAAACCATGACCTCAATATTTTATGAAGCACTAAGACACTTACTGAGCCACAAAATTAAAATAGTGTAATTTCTTTTTGAATAGTTTTAAGGACAAAGAACATGACATAAAAAAGTGGTGTTCATTTGGGTGGAAATACTTAACAGGCTGCTTATTAAGTGAAATTATTAGCAGAAAATTTGGAATTAAAAATGGACTGGATGTATCAGCTTGGAGTTGTGTACTAGCCTTGGTTTGAAAACACACATGCAAGAAATGAGAAAGTCTGAAGGTTTATCCTAAGGAAAGGCAGCGCAGACAGCGGCACTTACCCGTCATGGCCTGTTGATCGTCCACTGTTAACTTTAAACTTTTTCCTCGACGAACCACACGCACTGTGTGCCATTCATTATCATTGAGGTTATAGCCAGCAAAAAGGGTCTCGGGACCTTTGCCTGTAGAATATGCCAAACAGTCATTATGGACACTCAGAATCAGTTAAGCAAATGAACCTCACAGAAAGTTGAGAAAGAGACAAAGATGGGGAAAAGACAGGGAAAGGGAGGAGAGAGAAAAGAGAGAAAGAAATGGGGGGTAAGAGAAAGGAGAGAGATAAGAAAGACTGGCTGGACCGAATTTTTAAGCCCATTAGAGTCATAGCAAGCAAGGAAAATGACAAGTTAGCAAACATTCAGGTGTGACACTTTAAGAATCTTTAACCTTATGTGTCAATCTAAGACAAGTGAATTAACCTGTTGTCATAAATAGGCACAGTCAAGGTGGCATTAGTAAGCCTCCCAAATTTATACACTTTTAAAAGGACTTATCTGATTTTTGTAATTATCATTTTCTTGCTAACAGAGTGGTTATGGTCATATAACCTCTGAGACATCTGACCACAGATCACTAGCACACCATTTTCAGCTGAATGACTAACTGGCTGATTAGACTGTGATAAGAAGGTTCTAGGTGCTACAGTTGGGTAATGGTCACTTTTGCTCTTCAGCTTTTACATCACATACCTCCAATCTTCACCAAGTTCCTAGGTTCATCAGCCTCCTATTTTGTCTAAACACTACATCTAAAAACCTCCTTATATCTACCGGACCTATATGTTGCAAATATCTGTTTATGGTGGAAGCCCTTCTATGCATGTAGGTAAAGTATTGACTTAAAAGAAGTGGATCAAAATAAAGAATGCACAGCCAGTCAAGGGCCAAGTGTTGAGTGGGAAGGGAAAGAAGTGATATTAGCCAGCAGTAGAGGGCAGAGGTTCCTGAATAATGGCCAAAAGAAACAGGGCAAGTAGTGTAGCCAACTAAGAAAGAAGCTTCCAGTGAAACTATGAAAACCTATGCAAATAGAATTTAAATAGACTTAGCACAGACATATTATTTCAGAAAGGTATTTGTTGTAAATTACTGAAATGACAAAATTGTACTATATCTCTCTTTGACTTAAAGAACAAAGCTTTAAATATAACCGGAAATTTTTATTAGAAATAAGTACATTAATCTAACATTACAGTTTGTTTAGAAGAATATAATGTTAAATATATATTATTTGGCAATGGATTTATCCCCCTTTTTTAAGTATTGAAACTCACTGGTACATTAAATTAATGAAGGGCATCACATCATTGAGTTTCTTGACTTTGCTCTGATGGAGGATCAGGATTGGGGTTCACAATTTCTTAAACCAAACTCTGCCAGAAAAACCAACTGATGTCTAAGGATCATAGGAAGACAGAATGCCAAGATACAGTCCAGGGAGGAGAAAGGAAAGAAGAAAAAGGAAAAATAAGTCAGATCAGCAAGTGGAAGAAACCTCAGGAGGCCATTCTCATGAGATCATTGTTTGCTTTCAGAACCATGGGCTACCTACCTGGGCCTTGATTTATCTCCCATGGTATTACTGATGATACCTTGAGCCCTGGCTCCCTTGCTTGGTATGTTTCTGGAGCTTAAAACAAACCAGTAATATAAGCTAAATTTTTCCAGGTCAATTGCCTCAATTCTTGAACAGTACCAATCACCATAAAGATTAGAAATCATCTCTTTTGTTTCTCTAGAGAAAGTTAAATGATATATCCAGATACATGAATAAAAAAGATTCTGGGTAGAACAGTTTTGAGAAATTGATCACTAAATAAAGGAAGCCTGGTAGTTCAGCAATTGCAAAAAAAAAATGCTGTAAAACCAAATGTTGAAAGGAAGTTCCGGGATCAAAGGAACTCTTTCTAGTTTGAATAGTGAAGAAAGAAGTGTTTAATAACTCTGCAGCAGCTTAAGCATCCTGCTGGCAGCAAGGGTCAACCTTAGTTTTGATCTTTGAAAAGAGATTATATCATTTGAAAGCTATTTTTAAAGGAAAGGTATTTTTCTTAGAAATATCTGCTTTTGAAGCAGCTTTACTCCTATTCTTTTAATTTTTAATATTTTGTTATGGGAATGAAGCATAAGGGTGATATCATTATACTCCATTCTGGGCTTGATCTTGCAGTAGAGTCATAATGCTTAATCTATGAAACATCTATTTCCATAAAAACAGGCATAAAATCCAATTAAAAACAACCCTTTGGTTCATAAAAATCTCTGTGGGCCAACTTCAAGTTTCTGTCTTGCATTATTAAAAATGTGAACAGATCAATTTTGGAAGACAAGGTTTTAAAAAATGCCTTGATAGCCACAGTTCAAAACAATGTTCCCCATGCAACAGAAAGTATAACACAAAGGGAAATATCCTAGGAGTTAAGAATTGTGGTTGTTATTCCTCAATGCCCTCAAAAAAAAAAAAAATTGAGGCTGGTGAACGCTTATTTTATACCAGGCACTTTATCTGTTATTTTACATTTACATTATCAATAATACAGAGGTGGAATTGAAGGCTTAGAAAGGTAATACTACTAGTCCTAAGGTGAAACAGCTAAAAGATGGTAGAACTGACTACCATATGAGGTCTGACCTACTCAAAGCCTACATGCTTTCCCCTGAGTTATTCAGCCTGCTAACTATGAGGCCCTTTGGCTAGCAACTTGACTTCTCAGTCTCCCCATATTTAACCAAAGGCGATGGGAAAGATGTCCTTTGTGATCACTTTCATTTCATCCTAGTGAATGATCACACTGAGAGAAAAACCTCCAGTCTGCATAAGCCCTGGTGGAAGGAAACCT
Organism: Glis glis; assembly: GCA_004027185.1. Taxonomy (NCBI): domain Eukaryota; kingdom Metazoa; phylum Chordata; class Mammalia; order Rodentia; family Gliridae; genus Glis; species Glis glis. The sequence goes on from PVJS01038093.1 coordinate 7,119, forward strand.
TTACATAACTCATTCTCTACCTAGAAATGCTCCTGAAGACACAGGATAGGAGAGAAGCCACTAATTTAGGACCAGCTGAAACACTCAGCCTCTAGTCTTCTCTATCCCCATCCACACAGTGAGGAAATAGCCCAGCTGACTTCTGCAGTTCCTTTAGAATGTCCCATTTTTACAGAAACTTACAATATATGGAACTGTTAAAGAAGACGGCATAATCATTGACATTTTGAGTTGGGCACTGCTGTCCTCTTACCAAAATTTTAATGGTAACCTTCTAGTCACTTGGCTGTTAATGACCTAAATTTCTTTGGGAATTTTCTTTTCTTATGGGGCTATGAAATCTCAATTATGCTAATACCTTTCTCCCAGAAATAAAATGTGCTCTAGACTGAAGTTTGTGTACCCCCAAATCCATATGTTGAATTTCAAACCCCCAGGGTGGTGGGATTAGGATGTGGGGCTTTTGAGAAGTAATTAGGTAATTAGGCCTTTAATGGGGTAAAACCCAGGATAGGATGAGTGCCCTTACAAAAACAGGGAGGGGCAGAGCTTCCTCACTGCCATCTTAAGATGCAGGGTAAAGGCAGCTGTCCACAAGCCAGGTAGACAGCCCTCACCAAGAAACAAATCTGTAGCCTTTAAGCCTTTATCTCAGACTTTAAGGATTCCAGAATTTTGAGTTAAAAAAAAATGTCTGTTGTTTAAACCACCCAGTCTATGGTATTTGTTGTAACAGCCTGAGTAGACTTAAACACTGAGCAGTATTGTGAAGACTTTTAAGAAAGTTCAAAGCACTGTTTCTTTTGTGTGTGGTACTAAGGATTGAATCCAGGGGCATTCTACCTCTGAACTACACTGCCAACCTCATTTTTAAATTTTTTTTTTTTATTTTAAAACAGGTCTTGCTAAGTTGCTGAGTGTCTCGCTAAATTGCTGAGGATAATCTTGAACCTATGATCCTCCTGTCTAAGTCTCCTAAGTACTGTGATTATAGGCATATGCCACCACTCCCAGCCCAAAGCACTGTTTCTTAAAAACATCGTTCCTTTTGTTTTATGGGGAGTTATGACTTATACTCAATTTTATACTTGATTCTTATTGTAACCTGTTGTTTAAGCCAAAGAGGTATCGTTTTTACATTTCTTTAGACTTAAGCAAGCAGAAATAGAAAGGTTATATGAATTATTTTTAGTCTCAGAGGCCATAAGCCAAGATTCTGAGATCTTCCATTTCCATTAAAATGTCCTGCAGGTAGCAGAAGAGAGGTGCATTGAGGCCAGGCGCCCACAGCTGACCATTCATCAGACTGTGCCAGCATTCAGCTTACAGGCTAATGCTATTTTAAAGAATTTTAGAACTAAAAGGGACAGGAGAAGTATGAAAGTTCTCTGAGCCATCTACAATCAAGGAATATGAGGCCCAAAGAGATTCTATGACACACCCATGCTCACAACTATTTAATTGAAGAGTTCATGTCTCCAGATTACCAGTCAAGTGAATTTAAAAAGTTCTGCCTGTTTTGTTATGCTGATCTGGAGTGAACTTCTCAAAGAACATCAACATCTGAGTGTATTATTGGGTCATCCACTGTTATCTGTACTGCATCAAAGGTAGAAACTAAGCAACATTAAATACAGCTTAGTAAGAATATCAGTTTTTTTTCAAGAGTTTAATCTATACTATGAAATAACTATTTCCTGGTCAGGAATGTTCGTTAGGTTTACTCATAACTCTGTAGGTAATAATTTATTAATAATAGAGGGAGATAGAAACAATAAATATTTAAATTTTCCAAAATTTATTCAAGTTGATTGTCCTTTCATACCCTACCAATTCATGAATTCTGGTGTGTCTAAGACTGGATACACCATGTGTCGGAGTTAATCCAACTTGAGGTATGGGACAGAGGAAGGGTGTGTGTGTGTGTGTGTGTGTGTGTGTGTGTGTGTGTGTAGACAAAAAAGAGAGAGGGGGGAGAGAGAGAGAGAGAGAGGGAGAAAGTAATTACTTTCATCTTCATATCAATGTGACTCTTGGGGTCTGTTTTAATAGTGGTCTCAGAAGAAAGGAAATGGCAGGATGGTGGAGAAAACTAAATTTTGTCGTTAGTCTGCCAACTAATTCAACTAAATCAACTAATTCATCTTGAGTAAGTCATTTTTTTACCCTGTTCCTATTTTTATATGTAAAATGAGGATAATGATGAGAAGATGATAAGAAATTCTTTCCTATGGCCAACTTTAGCATTCTGTTATTCTTAGAAGGGACCCTGAACTATTTCTTTATCATATGGCTACATGAAGGCTACATGAACCTGAGATCTTCCTGTCTCAGCCTCCCAAGTGCTGGGATTAAAGATATGAGCCACCATGCCCAGCCATCCTCCTTCTTTATGGACAAGTTTTGTAGGACAGTAAATCACAGATCAAAAACGTATGTGGTGAAATAATTAAGTGATCTGTAAGGAATATTTTTTTTTTAGTTATGGTAAAGTATTCTCTCCCCATTTAAGGAATCAGGTTGTGGAAGAGCAGTGTGGAGACTCTAACCTGGCATTTCTTCCATAGACCTGCCTTGCTTAGAACATGTACAGTTTTGCCTGTGAAAATCCAAGAGCTAAATTGGGCAGTGGTTTTATCATTATTTTAAAATCAATGGAATTATTTTTTCCACATGTAATCTTGCATAATTAATATAAAAGCCACACAAAGAAGGAGCTTTCCTGCTCTTAAAGAAACAGATTAGCTGGGTGTGGTGGTATACACCTATAATCCCAGTATTTGGGAGACTGAGACTAGAGGATTGCAGGTTTGAGGCCAGCCTTAGCAATTTAGCAAAACCCTGTTTCAAAACAAAAATAAAAAGTACTGGAGGTGTGGCTTGGAGGTAGGATGCTCATGGGTTCAAGCCCCAGTATTCCCCCCAAAAAAGAGACAGGTTAACTTGCACTTCGAGGTGCCACCTGGAACCTCTGGACTCCACAGAATCCTGTTTGTAGTCACTGAACCAAGGTGCTCATTTCTTCCCTCAAAAAAGGATGATGTTCTTGATCAGAAAACTCTAGCAAAGGCTTTAAGAAGTCATTTGCAAATAACCCATTACTTTTACAAAAATGATTTTGTAGCTGATGACCTAAAAATTATTATTCTAGGATATCTTTATTATGCATAACAAGGTGCACAGGTATTCAAAGCTACCACTCTTCATATTATCAGCCCACTAGCATTGCCTGGCCTGCACTCACTTAATGAAGATTTGATAGGTGTTTTCTTCTAATGCCATAGAAGTTGTACAACACAATTCCTTCCATATTTTCTATCCATTAGGGAGCCCAGATTTGGGATTTAGGTTATATTTTAGCAATTTGAATCTTATCTTTCCTTTGTTTCCTTTAAAAATTGTATATTGACCACCTTTTCCAATTAATTATTTGTAAATTATTTTTGAGTCACTTTAAATTCTATTTGAAAGTTTTGGGACATAAATCAATAAGCAAAATTATTTAATGAGGAACAGGTTTCAATACCTACATGGGTACTGAATTCAACTCTTCCATATTTCAGGAAGCTCCATGACAGGCTATCTGATTTGACTCAGTCCTATTTGCTGGCAGAGTGAGAGGAATACCTGGACCCATGATTTATCTGGAACCTGCTTAACATTCATCACCTAATTGTCTTGTTGAAATCAGAAAACATTCTTTGATCTCTGAATCTTTCCCTATTTCCTCCTGTTTATAAATATACAACAGGGCTGTTCTAAACACATTTTAAACAGGGCTTTCGGCTTTGGGTGGCAGGATCAGTGCAACCTATGAACAACCTCACCACTGTGCACAGTTTTAGAAGCCGTGCTGAAACAGGTGTGTTTTTATGTGTACCTGTTTGCATTTGGTTCAAATGTAGATGCTCACACATTTCAAGGGACAGCAGAAGCAGTATGCATCATAGAAAGAAATTTAATTTGGGTGAGAATCATACCAACCTAGATTCAAAAGCAAGTTTTACCTTTTTCTGGTTGCTTAGACTTGGGAAAGTCATTGGTTTCTTCAAGTTTCCCTTCAATCATCTGTAAATTTGGGATAATACCTACCTTTCTTCATGGGTTTGTTGCAAGAACTAAGGGAAATAACAAATCTAATGTGTTATTTAGGTGCCTGGTACTTTATGTGATTTCAATGAATATTAATTTACTTTCCCTGCAGTAAAAAGCAGTATATGGGTTCTAAAAACCACCAAAGGGATCCACCACTAAAAAAAAAAGGTTTGAGCCGGGCGTGGTAGTGCATGCTTGTAATCCCAGTACTTTGGAAGGCAGAGACTGGAGGATCCGGGTTCGCGGCCAGCCTCAGCACTCTCTCTCTCTCTCTCACCGTGTCTCTCTCTCTCTACTTAGTGAGGCCTCCGCAACTTCATGAGACCCGGTTTCAAAATAAAGGATAAAAATAGGGCTGGGGGGTGTAGCACGGAGGTAGAACGCCCCTGGGTTCAATCCCCGGTACTGCAAAAAAAAAAAAAGGTTTGAATGATGAAAATACTTACACTATATATAAAAATGTATACCAAAAGGAATAAACACAATTTTTACTTGAGCAGCTAATTGCATAGTATAATGTTTTTAAAGTAGGCCATTCAAAGTACAGTTCTTTGGAACATTTGACCTTTTAGTATGCAATTTTGCAGTATTTATTTTTGGTTATTTAGTTCCAAAAATATTCACCATCAATATGAAAATAAAACACATTTGCAAATGAACCTGGAATCAGTCAATAAAGAGTTGTTTAATCTCACTGGAGTAAAACAAGATGCACATGATACTGATTTGAATCCATTTTGCTAGAAAACCTTTTATGCAAATGTTCTGTGAACTACTTAGACTGGTTTGTGAATGCAGGAATAGTGAAAAGCAATAGAGAAAAATAAAATGAACATAGGAACCTTCAAAGTAATGCAAGTAGAGACCTCTAGGAGAAGAAATTCACAGCTGCCTCTGGAACTGAAAGATGGATGTAACTTGATAGAAACGTGGGAAAACCACACCCATGCCAGCTAAATTTGGATTTTTAAGACATTTAGACATGTGTGCCAAAGGCAGAAATGCATTACATCTCTGCATACCCGTTAGGTAGCTATCTCCCTCTAGCGGTTTATTTTAAAGATGCTAACTACATAAATAGACTATCTCTAATAAGGTACCCAGTCTCTTCAACATCAAATTGAAATCAAGTGATTTCTCTTTTATAGTACTACCTAGTTATTTCAGTGGTTAATCTGCTTTCTCAATTAAACTATTTATTGAGCATGAAGATTTTGATGGGTGTTTTGCCAAGCCATCAACTAAAAAACTGCTTAGATGATAGGCAGCTAGAAATCCATATAATTTGCTTTCTAAAAATGATCCATCTACTCTTCAATTTATTAATAATAGTCTATATCTTATCACAGCCATCTGGGATAAAGATTGGCATCAGTGTGAAAGTGGATCTTTAAGTTTCCATAGTTTTGATATAAATTTTGGAAAAATATTAGCATCACCTTAACATATAACTTGGTTCTATATTTATGCATGACTATTCAATCTTTTCAGGCCATTAAGCTGCCAATATCAAGGAACTGAATGAGAGAGAGGAGATGCAGCACCACAGCATCTTAGAATTAGGAAATGCTAGAACTGAACAGTCCATGTCATGTCTGTGGTTTATCCCATTTAGTTACTTTTATTTATTCTCTGTTACATGAAACCTATATCCCATTTAATTTAAAATTATTTTGTGCTGAACACTGATCTCAGCATTGGGAATGCCCCAACTCAGAGTATGAAAGAGCTTGTATAGGAGTAGATCATGGGTCAAAATGCCTTTTCTGGAGAGGATCAGAGAGTAAATACACTTGGTTTGCAAGCCATGTGGCTGCACTGCAGTCACTGGGCTTTGCTCCTGTAGTGTGAACGCAGTTGCAAAATGCATGTCTACAAATGTGTGCGGCTGCCTTTCAATAAAACTTCACTTATTAAAAAAGGCGGCTAATTGTGGGCTCTAGTTTTCAGGCCCTTGTAAGGGCATGAAATAAAACACAAATAAAAGGACAATTAAATTTTTCCTTTCGCATAAACCTTTACATTGAGTATTAAATAATAGTAGAGAGCCGGGCGTGGTGGCGCACGCTTGTAATCTCAGTACTTTGGGAGGCGGAGACCGGAGGATCCGGGTTCGCGGCCAGCCTCAGCGCGCATGCGCGCGCACGTGATCTCTCTCTCTCTCTCTCTCTCTCTCCCTAGTGAGGCCCTCTGCAACTTCGTGAGACCCGGTTTCAAAAATAAAGCATAAAAAAAAAAAATAGGGCCGGGGGTGTAGCGCGGAGGTAGAACGCCCTTGCGTTCAATCCCCGGTACCGCAAAAAAAAAAAAAAAATAGTAGAAAACACTCATAGGTTTAAGAGTTAAGATACATAAGTTTTAGATGCATTGCTACCATTAGCTCTAGCAATAATCTTCATTCTGCTAATTAGTCTTTTATTGCTCTAAGTCTTAGTTTTCTTAGTAGTAAAATAACCAAAATAAAAATTAAAAGTAATTTTAAAAGGCTTTAAATGATATACATTAATTGTGAGTTCCTTGTACTTCTAAACTCTAGAATTCATTAGATTCTGTTCCTTTGCTGTAAATTTAGAAGCCTTCATTAAAAAAGCATATTTGTGTGTGTGTGTGTGTGTGTGCGTGTGTGTGTGTATGTATGTATGTGCATAAAATTAGGTTTCTATATTAACTTTTCTAGGTACTAAGTTTTATTTGGCAGTTAGCCTGTGGTGGAGGCAGGACACTGTGGGAAGATGGAAATATCTTATGTGACGTGATAGGAAGAGTAAAAGAAGCCCTCGAAACAGAAGCAAGAACTCCCTGCCTGATGCCTGAGTCATGGTTCTTGGCAGCCACAGGTCCTATCTGCATATGACAGGAGGGTGTGTTTCTGGGGCTGTCATTATGGCACTGTTAGCCTGCCATTTGACTTTGCTGTTAGTTCCTGGTTTTAAAATAATTGCTTTAAAATAACCAGATTTCTACTTAACAAAAACCAAAGGACAGAGAGTCCTCATTAAAGATTTCAATTTTATCTTTCTCAATTTTTAGATACTGGGCTTGGAGTGAAATCTGTTTGTTTTTATTTGTCCTTTGAGTCAGCTGGAATATTTAATTGCAAATTAAAATTAGACATGTAAATCACACTTCCAGATTCCTCTTTTGCTACTCCCTTACATTACTAAGGACACCACAAGCTACATTATTTGCAGGCCCAGCACAAACTGAAATTGTTCAAAATTAAGAATCTCAAGATAGAGACAGCAGAGTATTAACTGTAGTACAGAGCCCCTTTAAGCACAGGGCCCTAGGTGATTGCACAAGTTACATACTATTGAAGCCAGTTCTAATTAGGAGTATAAATTTTGTGCTCATTTATTCTTGAAGTATACTTTGGTAAGCTTTGTATTTGGGAATGTGCAGATGAAACACTTCATTTATCAATGTAAGAGGCACAGTTGAGTCACTTTCCCCATACTGTCTACATTTAATGACATGTCCTCTGGGGTACCAGAGAAGCTGTCCCCAGCCTGTCTTGCTGGCCAGGCCTGGTGCGAGTCACGAACTGGGCTTGGTGACAGACCAATCACCCTAGTTACCAGAAGCTAAAGGACTTGCTGAGCCATGTCACCCCTCCTTCTCCTCCCTCTCTATTTCTCTGTAAGCTCACATCAATTTAGCCAAGGATGTATCCTTGAGAACTACTTGGAATGTCTTTATAAGGAGTGATTTGCCTTTTTTTTTTAACAAAAAGGAGGTATTTATAGAGACCCGAAGGATGAACACATTTGTGTGTGTGTGTGTGTGTGTGTGTGTGTGTGTGTGTGTGTGGTAGTGGGGATTGAACCCAGGGGCATTTTACCTCTGGGCTATTCCCCCAGCCCTATTTTTTATTCTTTATTTTGAAACGGTCTCACTAAGTTGCGGAGGGCCTCACTAAGTAGCTGAGACTGGCAGCGAACCCGGATCCTCCGGTCTCAGCCTCTCAAGTACTGGAATTACAAGCGTGCGCCACCACACCCAGTCAAACACATTTCTTTACACTAAAAAATATTAGAAATATCCTTCCCCTATTAAAAAGTACTTTGAGGAAATATGAAGCCAGACATTATGCCTGGACATATCTGTTATTTCAAAAAATGAACACTAATAACAGAAAAAAAGCATTTTATAAGCTTTAAAAATCCACTGGAGAAATTTGTCAGATGCAAATTACATTGTATAAATTTGATTGGATTAATATTTAAATCCCTCCTAGGTCTCTTTATTTAACTTCCTAAAATGTGTCTATCTTGGTCTGGTGCCAGCATTCTGAGGGGTTTGTAGCCTGCTCCCACAAGCTATTAGCTGTGTGACCTTGAGCAATGCACTTACATCCTCTGTGACTCAGTCAGTATTCTTATCTGGCAAATAAACTAATAATACAAATAATTCACAATATAACTGGATTCAATGCATTTTTTTTGCAGTACCGGGGATTGAACCCAGGGGTGTTCTACCTCCGAGCTACACCCCTGGCCCTATTTTTTATCCTTTATTTTGAAACCGGGTCTCACGAAGTTGCGGAGGGCCTCACTAAGTAGCTGAGGCTGGCTGCGAACCTGGATCCTCCAGTCCCCGCCTCCCAAGTACTGGGATTACAAGCATGCGCCACCACGCCCGGCTTGGATTCAATGCATTTTAATCACTAAAATGACATCTGGTGTATGACAAGCTCACAACTATAATAACAATATAACTATTATCAGTATTATATTGTCACTATTATTATCTTTTCAATGAGTCCAAAATCTCAGAGAAAATATGCTAAATACTTTAGCTCAGTGCTTTGAAAACAATAACCATCCACTAGGTATTTTTTGAATAGGTTTGTTTAGATTTCGTGGGATTTTTTTTTGTGATTGATGAAATACCTCTTGATATTAAATTAAACCAAATAGTTAATGAAAAATAAATTCATCCACTATTAATGCCAATAAAAAGATACCTCTGTTCCTTCATTTTTATATTTAGAAGCATGGAATCTGGTAAGACCTATAATCGGAGAACATGAGCAGCTCATTTAGCTGTTTGGATAATTATTTGCACAGCTTTTTGCTCAGGTGCCTTGCAAATAAACTTAGTAAGACATATAGATTGGGAGAGCAAAATGACCTAAAGCCAGCAGTGAGGAGCTCACGTGCAAAGTGATTGATTGGCTTAGGAACTGGGGAAACTCAAGGATTAGTGAGTATGTTATGTTAAGAAAACATGGGTCATGTCTAGAAGAGGATTTGATCTTGGAGAGCCCTTAGAAATGACCTCTAAGCATTCCCCTGTCATTTTCCTAAATCATAACAACTTTATTCAAGTATTTACAAAATAAATCCTAGCATTTGTAGATTCATCAATTCCTGTTCCATTTCTGGCTAAATATCATAGCTCTAGACAAATGAATAATCAAGGTTTAAATCATCTACTAAGAAATGTTTGGCCTCTATAGCTTTGACGTTGATTGTACCCATTTATGACAGACAAGGATCTGATGTAAATATTTTCAATGCAAAAATCACGTTTTAAGAAATATAATTTACCTTTCAAGAACATAATTATAGTTACAACACAGTAAAAATGGACACAAATTAAATAAACATATAACTGTAAGAATGTTTTAAGAAAAGATATCTTTAAATCTAATCTAGCTCCACTTGCAAGTCTAGAAAGAAGCATAATAAAATATGCCTAATATAATGAAAGTAAAAATTTGGACTGTGATTTTATTTTAAGGAAAAAATTTCATTTCCAAGATATGCTTATCACATGATAGGATAGCTAACAGGTATAAAATTAATAAAGAGTTAATGTATTTTAAATAAGTATTATAAACTAAAAATGTATTTAGTGTTGGTGAAGTGTGAAAAAGGATATACTAATTTATACTCATACTTTTTTGTGTGGTACTGGGGATTGAACCCAGGGGCATTCTACCTCTGAGCTACACCCCCAGCCCTATTTTTTATTCTTTATTTTGAAACAGGGTCTCACTAAGTAGCTGAGGCTGGCCGCGAACCTGCGATCCTCCTGTCTCAGCCTCCCGAATACTGGGATTACAAGCGTATGCCACCACGCCCGGCTATACTCATACTTTTTAAATGTGTCTTATGCAATAACTATACAATGCCAAAATGTCCAACTGAGAAAAAATGTAAAAGCATATGCATATTTACAAATACTTAAGTAGATATTTAATAAATAGCCATGGGTTATGGCCACAAATGTAAAGATTATTTGACTAAATGTGTAATTCTTTGTCTGAACACCTATTATAATGGTTATACAATTTATTTTCATGAGAAGGTCAAGAGGAATGTATATTTTTGCATAATTCAAGGACAATGGCTTCACTTGTTTTTCTTTAAGCATCCGTTGAATATCACAAAGTAAGCAACTGAATTCACAACATTTAGCTCACCCTCAATATTTTGGGATATTCTAGTACGAGCTTTTTCCCAAAGTAAGAACATATTAGAAAAAAGTAAATCTTGCCTTTGTTAAGGTTTAACATTTCCCTGCTTCCTTTTCACTGGGGAGCTTAAAAATCTGTTTCTCTGCATATATTGTAAGGTTTATAGATCTATTAACTTAAAAAAATGCACATTGTAAGGAGTGTCTTGTCCTACTGCATGATTGCTCAAATGAAGACTATGGACAAACAGTACCTGACAATGTACTCATTCCTTATGCAAACATTAGAATGACAGTGTAAATTTTTATAAGCAATGATGTAATGATTTACTAAAGCTTTCTTTATTTGAATTTAATATTGCAATAACAAACAGTGATAACAGTTCTTAATTTTTAAGCATCCTTGGCTTATTTTTTTTTTTTTTTTGCGGTACTGGGGATTGAACCCAGGGGCATTCTACCTCTGAGCTACACATCCTGGCCCTATTTTTTATCCTTTAATTTGAAACCGGGTCTCACAAAGTTGCGGAGGGCCTCACTAATTAACTGAGGCTGGCCGCGAACCCGGATCCTCCAGTCTCAGCCTCCCAAAGTACTGGGATTACAAGCGTGTGCCACCACGCCCGGCTATCCTTGGCTTATTAATAGGCTAACTTTTAGCCCTAACTTGAATGCTATGATTCCATTTAGCCATTCATTTTAGTAATTGAAAAATCATTGAATTACTTCTTTGTTTGAAGTTGACTTCAGATCAAAATGTTCTGTATGAATGGCTCACCTTACTATATAGAATGTGTTCTAAAAGTTGGTGGGCCAGCTAGAGAATTATGGTTAGAAATGAAATCTTAAATCAAATGAACTTGGTTTATCTGAGAAGACAGTGTGTGGAAGTTTCCTGGAGCTTGTCAAACTAGTGCAGGGTCCTGGTTGACTTCCCCAGGGCAAGATGACTTTAGGCTTGTCCTTAATGGGTTAGCCAATGATGACAATTTAGGTCAACCCATCTACAAACATATTATCATATATAGATCTTCCAATCTGATTTATTTCTCAAGATTTTGCTCACTGATGCTGCCATTTTTCATTTGAAAAAAAACTGAGCTCACTGATGATTCATGATAGAATTCACATTTGTACATAGATTTTTCCTCCCTATTATATCTTTCTTCAACTGTGATCCAGAATTGCTTTTTATTGCTTTGGCAAAAAAGGTAGGTAACCATAATATTTTAAAATAATGCACATTGTATTCAAATAGAGAACATAGTGTTTACAATATATTGCTAAAATTAAAGAATTTGACAAGGACATTTGCATACTATGGCCCTAAATTTTAAAGGAAGCATATATTATACAATGTGTTATATAGTAACTATACAATGTGCAAAGCCTGTGTTGGAAGAGCATAGCTTGGAAGTAGAATGCCCCTGGGTTCAATCCCCAGTACCGCCAAAAAAAGTTAATAAAATTTTTTTTGAAGACTTAACTCATACACTATTTTTTATATTCTCTCCTTCCTCTAGTCTCCAAATGTGAAAACTATTTCCTATTAGGAACCAAATGTTGTTTTATAAGAAACTTACTATTACTATTTTGAAGGTCAAAATTAGTGCGGAATTTAGTCTCTAAATAAATTTAAAATGTACATATCAAGTATATGATCTAGTGTAAGCTCAGATCATCCTAAATAATGACAGGACTGGTTCCAATAATATCTTACAGAGCACTTACTTTGTTTTTTTTTTTTGCGGTACCGGGGATTGAACCCAGGGGCCTTCTACCTCCGTGCTACACCCCCAGCCCTATTTTTTTATACTTTATTTTGAAACCGAGTCTCACGAGGTTGCGGAGGGCCTCACTAAGTAGAGAGAGAGAGGAGAGAGAGACAGGGAGAGAGAGAGAGAGAGAGAGAGAGAGAGAGAGCTGAGGCTGGCCGCGAACCGGGAT
>PVJS01038094.1:0-19582 GCA_004027185.1 Glis glis
CAGGCCGGAGAGCGCGGCCAGGCGCCTGGCGTGCGAAGAGTTAACGGCAGCGGAGCAGCGGATCGCGGAGCTGCACGCCGCGGCCTGCGCGGTGAGACCCCTCCGCCCGGCCCGCCTGCGACGGCGCGTGCGCAGTGAGGCGCTCCCTCCCGCCCCGCCCGGCCGCCTGCGACGGCGCGTGCGCAGTGAGGCGCTCCCTCCCGCCCCGCCCGGCCGCCTGCGACGGCGCGTGCGCGGCGAGACCCCGCCTCCTGCACCGCCCGGCCCACCTGCGACGGCGCGTGCGCAGTGAGGCCCTTCCTCCCGCCCGGTCTGCGCCTGCGCGTGCGCGGCTGCTCCGGTACCGCCAGCCCCACTGGAGGCTGCGGGAGGCTCCGCGGTCCCGCCCTGGCTCGGGCACGCGCGCCCCCGGCTCCGAGCGAGACGGCGTCGCTAGAAACCTGGCGCACTCTCGCGTCTCAACAAAGGGTTTCCCGCGTGTCTGTCCAGAGCGACAGCGTCCGAGCTCAACTCGAGTTTAAACACAAGTGTGCGCGTCTGTTGGGGAAGGGGTTGTTGAGTGATTGATGGAGATGGGAGAATTGAGAAACCAGAGGAAGATAGACTGTGTTGTGCAAATATGTTGTATCTACCTTATTACTTGAACAATTTGCTATCCAGTGATTGAATAATGAAAACAGGGCTTTTTTGTTTTTTGGGAGATTGAACCCAGGGGCGTTCTACCTCCGAGCTACACCCCCAGCCCGATTTTATTTTTTTGGCTTGAAACGGGCTAGCTAGGTTGCTGAGGCTGCTTTTGAACCTCTGACCCTTCTGTCTCAACCTCCCAAGTACTGGGATTACAGGCGTGCACCACCTCGCCCGGCTCACTAAATTTTGCTACAGTATGTCTCTGGTCCTTTCCTTCCCTTTAAGAGAGCAGAGAGATCGACGTTTTCTTCTCTTGTAGATTTGACAATTGCTAAGTTACCGCCAATATCTGAACTGATCATCTCCCTTCATGGACTCAGCCCCCTTACTGGTGCTAGATATGGAACGGAGAGCCTTGCACTTGCTAAGCAAGTGCTCTGCCACTGAGCCACACCCACAGCCCTCCCTTCACGTTTTCACACACCTCAGACTACATGAGTTTGAAGGTAGCATGTGAACATTTTTATAACCTTTACAAAAAAGAAACCATGAGATCAAAGGAGAAACATTTCTATATTAATGAAAGAAAAGCGATATGAAATTAACTTATTTAATAAGGGGTGTGTGTGTGTGTGTGTGTGTGTGTGTTGAGAGAGCGCATGAGCGAGCAGTACTGGATAGGACTAGTGTTGAATGGTGTGACTTGAGCCAAAGGGGTAGAGAAGAAAGCCTGTAGGTTGCCCAGCATTGATTTTTTTTTTTTTACTTTTACAATCTGTAGGCCTTGAGGACCCACTGTCTGACCCATTCAAGTGTTTAAACTGAATGTAAAGAATCATCAGGAAATGACTAGCAGCTTTTGATTGTTCTTGTTTGCACTTTTCTTTTAAAAACAACGTGTAATTTGTTCCCACACTTCCCATATAAGTATGGTGCTGTAAGCAAAAAGTTTCATTCTTCTTAGAGCAAGCACCAGTAAAGCCAGGTTCAGTCAGCTTGGGGAAAGAAAGAACTTTTTCTCACTCGGGAATCCATACTTGTTTCATCAGTGTCAATATCAACAGGTAAAATGACTCTCCAGGAAACCATAAGTAAACCCAATAACAAGCTTGTTGTTTTTCGACAAATCAGAGCTGCTCACAAGGGTCCTTCTGCGCCTGGAGGCAGATGCTCTCTTACCTTTCTCCCCATGCTGATGTGCACCACTGAACATCATGCTCTCCAGTCAAACTGTCAGTGCTCCTGCAGCATCTTTGTCACCAACATTATGTGAAGCTCATTTACCCAAGACAAATTAAGTTTGTGGGCAGTTAGCAAGCTCAGAGGTGCTCAATAAACATAGAATCCAAGAGCAACCTGTTAGGCTTCCAGGTTGCCCTCAGAAGACACCCAGAAACTGAAACGTGAAAAGAAGGCCACTATAAAGTTCTATGTTTTGTTTTTTTCTTCCAAGTCTCCAAACACAGGCTTTGTAAATAAAGAAAGGAGGTCCTGACAATTGGTCATTCTAAAGTAGTATTTAGTGTTCTTAGTTTCCTGTAGTCTGTTTCTGGGGTCCAAGGATGTGGGGGCCCCTGGTCTAACTTTGTTGGAATGCCTTAGAGTGAACCTGGAACTGTCCTTTTGCTATACACTTTATTCACAAAATATAGTTGGTTTTAATGCAGCCATTAAAAAGACACTGAACAACTGAAGTTGATCATGACTCTTACAAAAATGAATGTCATAAGACATGCTAGTTTCATGTATAATTTAATGAAAAGATTCTATACAGAAGTGGTACACTGAGTTACTGGATTATATAAAAAGTTCATGGAGAAGTTATAAAAAATCTCAAGGCTACATAATATCACCTAAATGACCCAAACCTATAGAAGTTGTAATTTACTTTTACCTTCTCACAAAGCACTTGGGATGCTTTTATTTATTTTTTTACAATGTTTGAATATAGGTCAAAAATCCTTCCTTAACATGTGAAGTGGTATACTAAAAGTTGCCTTTGATCAAACTTGTGAGAGCAGAGAGTGTTAATATGTTAAAACAATACTTTTTTCACTTAAAAATAGAATTAACCACACTTCAGAAAAGAAGAGAAAGAAAATAGTGTAAAACGTGCAATGCAATAACACATCATGAAAGTAAAGAAAAATGTTCAATAATAACAAAGGTTGTACTTTTCTATGAGGACTGTTGGTTTTGATTAGCACCTTTTCCGAAAGTTTAAATCATTATCCACATATTTTAAGTACTGAAATTGCAACTGCAACTTTTGAGTGAAAGTTCATTTTCAGCCTCTTAAGCTCTTAAAATCATTTAAATCTCCTGTTATTAAGCTTGTTACTTAGAAACTGAATGAAAAATATCAGAGCAGTGGCTACATAGTTATTGGGTCTAGAGCAGTTCTTTTTTTCCCATCAACTTCTCATTTTTCCCCAACTGTATATTTTCTCTTTTAGTCACATAATGTTGGATTGTATATAATGTCAGAGTGCATTCAGTTTTTCATTGTGAGCACTACCCACATTGCTGGGAAGATGTTTAATGTGGTTGGTAATTTTTGCAGTATTTTAGGAATAGGAATGAGGTGGAGGAGCTCTGATGAACCTGGAGATTAATAAATTGTTTGGTTTTATTGCTCTTCAGGCTGGTCAGCTGAACTATGTGGACCCAGCTACTGGCTACGTGGTGCTCACGCAGCTAGCCCACTTACAGAGGGGTGCCTGCTGCGGCTCCGCCTGCAGACACGTGAGTCACCATTCTCTCCTTCCAGCAGCAGCTTTTGGAGCTTCATAAATACCAATTATTTGAACAAGTCAAATAAAAAAAGCCAAATAGACCTGGAGTGCATTTTTCACAAGCTGCTTTAGCTAAGGACAGTGAAGTCCTTAGTGGCAACATAGGACCTTTAAAGTTAATGGAATTTTGTAACTTTGCCCTGTGAGCATCAGTTCTTGAAATGCTGCAACTGGAAATTCATGGGAGCTCTTTATTACGAGGAAACTTTTCATGAGGTTTAAAATCAGTTATGTTCACTGGACACGTACAAAGAGGGCAGGAAAAAAAACAAGAAGGTTGAAAACTAGGTCCCAGAATGCAGTTTCTTCATTATTAGCTGAATAAACAGAAATCTGCCCAGCATTGAGAGGTGGGTTTCCTTAACGTGATAAAAGATTTCTTTCTTCCTTTTCCTTCCATCCCTTTTTCTTTCTTTTCTTTCCCTTCTCTCTTTCATTCCTTTCCATCCTCTTCTCTCCTCTCTCCTTCTGTCTCTCTTTTTTTTTTTGGCTTTTTTTTTCTAGTCTGTGTTCAAAATAATGGTGAAACTAAATTTCCCCAAATTTAGTGCTGTACATATCCTAATATTTTAAAGTCAGTAGATATATCTCCGTGTTTACTGATTAAGATGAACTAACTACTCCTTTCCTGTTTTGAGTAAAGAAAAAATAGGAATGAGGTCTTTACTATTGAAAGGCATAGCATTAAGGTAAATTGTTATAGAGTTAAGATTATAAGCTTAACCTCTGTTTACAGAACACTTTGTATGTTTTGTTGCAAGAAGGTGTTATTTCCTTTAACTAACCCACTTTATAATTAAAGAGTACACATTAAATACATGTATTAATTGTAGCCATTATTGAGAAATTCAACCTTCACTTTTATGTATGTTCCTACGTGTGCCATTAGCTGTTTCTAATCAAATGCATAAGAGCTTTGAGTAAATTGAGGACTTGAGGATTTTCTAAGAGTGGTTTTTTGACAGTAAAATTCTTAAAGTTGGAAGGATGCATTTAGGAAATGGTTCTTGAACCCTAATTAGGACCATTTGCCTGAGGTTGCCATTATTGTCCTCTTAATCTGCAAAACTTGATAGACCAAATGATCTAAATAAAGTGTGGGGTTTTTTCAAGATGATTATTAAATAATTCACTAATAATGTGTTTTATTTCTTCTGCAGTGTCCGTATGGTCAAGTCAATGTTAAAGATCCATCTAAAAAGAAGCAATTCAATTCATATTTTTATGTTTGACAACAATTTCATCTATGTTCTCTAATTGAACTTATATTCTAAAAATTAAAACCCTAATCCAGTATTGCTGTCTGTATTGTTAGTATTTGGGCAGTTTAATTTAAAATACATATATTAAAAGAACATCAATAAAATGAAAAGAGCTAACAAATGTCATGTGTTTCTGAAGTGGCACATCGATAGCTATTTTCCTTTCTTTTTGCTTCATTATCAGACACATATGTTGGAGAAAGAAAATAATGACTGTTCTATTAAATAAAAGTAGCAACCAGGTCACATGAATAGCTCTTGATTTTGCTTAGCGTTGGTTCTCCTACTGTTTTCTCACCAGCGTTAGCAATCCAAGGGGGGTTGCTGGCAAATAGAAGAGTACATTCTTTATTTATATCTTGAGCTATAAGGAGATTGGTATAATGTTACGTTGTGCAGCATATGAATGCCCAAGAAGTGCCATCCTGCATCAGTGCTCTCATCCTCCATCTGTTCCTTCAATAAAAACTTTAAATCATTTTCACTTGGAGGTCCGGGCCACTGAAGATGCCTCCTTTAGACCATTCTTTCTTCTTGGCTCCACCGGGTCCTCCTCCATTTCCTTTGACACTTCCCAGGCAAATCTATCTTTGGACATTTTATTATTAGCTTTACACCCATTCTATTCACCATGGTGATGCCCCTGTGAGGTGTCAGTCCCCAGGCTGAGTCAGGAGCTCATAGGGACTGTTCTTTCCACGTCTTCTTCTCTGCTTGTCCCTGGGGACAGGAGCCCCCAGGAGACCCTTTCTTAGCCAGTAGAAGTCATTCAATAAAAGGAGGCTGCTGCCTGCTTGGAAGGCTGGCTTTGCCCAAAGCAGACCTTCATTCAGCCTCCCTGTGGTAGAATCTGAAAGGGTCTTCAACTCCACAGGGGTCTGCCTCAGGCCTGCCTCTGACCCCCAGGGCTTTCAGATCTTAAGCAATTAGAGGGTTCTGGTGCCTTCTCTCAAATTCATTTAAAAATATAAGCCCTTCCTCAGAGGAAACTATGCAAACAGAAGTCCAGCAATTCAAACGTTTCACTTAATTATAACCTCTTGTTTTTTATGTCAAATATTAAAACTCTGGGGCCCCAAGCAGCATTTCCCAAAAGCCATAGGAGGGGTCAGCAGCTTCCTTAGACTCAGAAGAATGGGTTTTACCAACCTGGTATTGTCCTATCCTCTAATTATTTGGAGGAAGGGAGCAGGAGAAGGTGATCAGCCTTGGAATTGTGGAGATAGTTCATCTTTCCCCAAAGGCAGGAGGGTTCCTGGGAGCCAACCAATTTCCTTTTCATTCTTAGGTCAAGAGCAACCAGCTGGATTTCCCTAGATTTGGAAAGAAGCAAGGCTATTTTCTGGGTGGAGGGTGGGTGGTGCTTTCATCAGCAGTCCCAAGAGGGAGCAGAGAAGGAAATAGAGTTGGAAAAAGTTGTCTTTCTGGAGAAAGTAGGGAAGGAGGAAAGGAAGTTCATTTTGAAAAGAGCCCAATGTAAGGCAGTGTTTGGAGAAAGCGCCTTGGTAGGTTGAAATAACTCATGGGCTGCCTGCTTCCCACAGGCTGCTTTCTTCCAATGTACTGCTTGCCAAAGGGACGTGATCCAAGAAGAAAACGAACCATCATGGGAGGACCCTTCGATAGGACACTGGCAATCTCTGGTGGAACCTCAATCCTAGCTTGCCAGACTGCAAAGGAGCTGCTGGGTCAGGGAGGGGGCTAGGAAGGGATGCTCTTCAAGCTCTTTGCAGCACCTGGAGCTGTGCTTCTGGAGAGATGCGTGTGAACCACACACGCCAGGGGTGGCAGCCGGGCGGGTGCTCCCACATTAAACACAATATGGCCACATAAATAGGTCTCGCTGCAAGAGCTTTAAGCTCTATATTGTATTCGCACATTGTAAAGTAAAAAAATTCAGGTTTCTTATTAGGTGTGTATATACAAACACATGTGTATGCGGAGAAATGGAGACTCCCCATCTAAATCAACCCTGGGCTGCTCCACTTCTGAGGTTTCTGAAGACTCCTGTCCCAGGGCGCAATAAATCAAGGGAGATTGATGTCTACATTGTTTCTAACACGGAAGTACCCAAGGGAAGCAGGGTTACCAGGGTGGGGGTGGGGGCCGATTTCTGGCTGCAGTCCTTCCCGTAGCTGACCTTGCGCAGGTGGGTCGGGCTGTGCGCCCCTCCCTCACTCTTCAGAAGCTGAGCCGTCCCCACGGATTATGCGGAGCAAGGAAGAAGGATTTTTATTTTCGAGTAAGATTTTGGGGGATCCCAAATAAGGTCTGCAACAGACTTGGCCTTGAGAAGGGGAGGTGCTCCCTGGGTCTTTGTTTCAACACAGCCTGGCTTCTCCAAAGGTGTTCTCAAAATCTGTTCCACACACGCAATCCACCATCAGACACTAGTGGGGTTTAGGGTCCCATTCATCTCTGGATACTGCTAGGGAAGGAGGCGCACTACCTATCAGAGGAATGGCCATTGGGTGTTGTCGTCCTGTGAGCACTCTGAGACCACACAGTCCCTGGTCAGCTCATAAAGACCCTCACCCTTCACTCCTGTCGATACCTGCTACTTCATCTTCTTTAAATTCCAGCAATGACACTTGCCCATGGCAGAGGATTTAAAACTCAGTCCTATTTTTTCCTAGCCTGTAGCAATGAAGAGGTACTCTGGGATGGGAAAACTATCCTCTCCCTTCAGGGAAGCAAGGAAGGAAGGAAGGAAGGAAGGAAGGAAGGAAGGAAGGAAGGAAGGAAGGAAAGGAGGAAGGAAGGAAGGGAGGGAGGGAGGGAGGAAGGAAGGAAGGAAGGAAGGAAGGAAGGAAAGGAGGAAGGAAGGAAGGAGTGTGTGTGTGTGTGTGGGGGGGTGTTGGAGTGCCCTTTTGAAAGCCTCTGAAAACCTTGATTTCTAAGAAAAGGTTGTGGAAGCACCCACAGCTATCTTTAGCCAGAGACTGCCTTGTCCCTGGAATGTCACCCTACCCTGGACCTCTGGGTGCCTTAGTGTGTGCCCCATGACCTGAGTGCTGGGTTGACCCTACTTCCCACGGTTTTGAGGTTAGGCTCAAGACACAAAACGTCCAGTCTTAGAGCCCTCCTTTCGGGAGCTATGGTTGTAAAGAGAATGGTAACTCGAAAAGTCTGGATTCTAGAGAAATGATTTGGAGATCTTCTAAGGACCACAATCTCCTGTTCTATATTTGTATTCTAACGTGTGGGCTTAGTGGGCACTTTAGTGTGCGTGCGCCTGTGTGTACCTGGAATCCATATCGTTCCGAAGTGTCTAAAACAGTTGTGATCCAAAAGAGGTTAAAAACCGCTGCTCTCGACAGGAAGGTGTTGAGCACACCCAAGCGCTGTCGGGCGGGTATCGCCATCCACCTATTTGATGGCCCCGCCGACTAGCGAGAAGCTGAACCCCGGAGTCTTGTCCGCTCCTGGCTGCAAAAACTAACCGAGATAAGGGGGGTACTGGAAGAAAGAGCTGAGGAGGTCTGGATGGAAAGGAGAAAGTCGGGGGCGGGTGGGATGCTTAAAAGGTAAACCCGTGGGATTGATTGGCTGGTGAGACTAGTTAGTGAAGTCAAGTGTCCGTGTAGAAAAAGGTTGTGTGCTCTGCCCTCGGTGCTCTGGCAAGACATTCTGGGATTTGAGATGAAAAGAGGAAGCTAGGGGGCTAGAATTCGTGGTGCCGGACCTGTGTGGTGGATCTGGCGGGGGCTGTCTGCCTTCCATCCCTACGCAGCTCCAAGTGTCGCCCCCAATCCCACGCCCTTCCCACTGTTGCCTGGGAGGCACCCAGGCACCCCTGGCCCATGGCATCCTGGGCCCACGCACAGCCAAAGAACAGCGATGGCACGGGGGTACGGGGGGGGGATGGCGGGTAGGAAGAACGACACCATCACCCCATCACCCCGACCAGCATCCCAGAGCTGCCAATCTCCCTGCTCACACCCCCTTCCCCACTGGCGCGTGAGCCTAGCAATAATCTTCCGCCTCCCCATCTCCGACTGCGAGGGGCGCACCAGGTGGGGGAGTGGGTAAATAATTGGCCAGAGGCCTGGCTTCTGGATTCTCCCGCCACTTTCCAGCGGCCTGACCGCGCCTGGGGCGCCGCAGCCCCCCGGGAACCTGAGACCAGGTAACAGCCGCCCCCCCCCCCGCCCCGTCTGGTATCTGGCTGCACCCCCAGCGAACATTCGTCTGCCCGGTTTGAGACCCTCCTCCGGGAAGGTTAATCGCCACCCAACCCCCTAGCTAGGGGCCTGGGAGAGAGACCTCGAGCCCCGGCTCTGACCGGGTCACTAAGGCCGCCCGGGAGCTCAGAATGCTCTCCGGTGCTCGGTTTATGATGTCCGGCTTAGGAGCCTGGAGAGCGCAGCCGGATCGCGAGGGGAAGGCGGGGATGTGGTGGGGGCTCAATCAATGGTTGAGCCGGGTTTCCCGCAGGAGCTACCGCCCATTCACCGTCTATGCAGGCACCAGCTGGCGGCAGCATCTTTTAGGCACTAGCTCCAGTAAGGCAAAGGCTGGCCGGGGGTCCGGGAGCCCGGGGCGCTCTGCGGGACTCCAGCCCCACCCGCCCCCGACTGCGCCCGAGCCTCAAGATGCTCACGGCTTTATGAGGCTCAGTCACCGCCAGTCCTCCATTAACACCTCCTCTGATTATGGAGAGGCTGGAAGGGCGGAACGCAGCCTCGGAGCGCGTCCGAGCACAGGTCCACGTCTGTGCCCTCTGCCGATTTCTCCCACCTCCCCTTCCCGATTTGAAAGCATAAACAGAAAATAAAAGACAGGTGAAGGGGGCCGAGGGACAGAGGTGAGGACTCAGGTCAATGGGAGGGGGTACTGGGGAGAAAGAGAGGGTTTTCTTTTTTTTCATCCGAGGGTTGTTTTATTCATTTGGATTAACAGAGGGACCCTCCGCGAGACGCGGGGACTGGCCCGCACCTCTGGCCGCCACCTCCCGCCCTCCCTCGCCAGTGACCGAATCCTTGGCGGGAACGTCGGATACCTGGGCATCGAGGTAAGATCCGGGTAGGGTTGCCTAGGCGGGGCAGTTTTCTGTCGTCCGAGTGCGCCGGGCGTCCCAGGAGCGTACTCCAGGAAAGTCCGGCTCTGCTCGCAGCCGCCGCGGTACCCGGGTCTCCGCGGGACGAGCGCTGGGGACGCGCCCACCAGAGGGGAGGAGGTGCCTGGGGAACCCGGCCGTCCTGCCCGCTGACGCGCGGCTTTTTCCTGCAGTGCCACCACCACTTAGCAGCGCGCTCAACTCCTTTGCTGGGAGAATGTTGAACGGCACGACTCTAGAGGCAGGTGAGTTCTATGCCAGCCCCTTCTCATCCCCCTGGCGCCTTGTCTCGGCCTGGCGTGTTGTGTCATGAGTGTGTGTGAGAGGATGTGTGCACACGCGTGAGCGTGCCCCTCTTTGCGTGGAACGGAGAGGAACATGTGCTTGTCCTAAAAATTAAACTGGGCTTTGGAGCCTCAAAAATACACAGTCAGATTCAGTGTCCCGACAGGCAGGATTCCTGAAACCGGGCTTTTTATTTGTTTATTTTTTTCACTTGCTTTTCTCTTGAATGTCTTTGATTTTGCTTAGGATCCGGGGTCCAGGGCGCCGGGCAGAGGTCGCGGTGCCATTGAGCCTCGAGTAGTCACGAGCGTGAGGGACCCGCTCCCGCTCCCGCTCCAGACTCTCCGCGGAGCTGCTGGGGGCGCCTCCTGACTGGAAGCGAGGGGCGGCGGGCAGGGAAGACTCTCTTTCCCACCCTTGCAGGGATTCACTGGAAACTGGCTTTACCCACATTTCATGTTGTTGTTCAATCCTAATCTAGCGCAGCGTGTCTGCGTGTGATCCCAAGAGGACGCTGTGTACGATATACCCCATAATTTCTGGGGGGCTGAGGACCGGTGGCGCAGCAGATCTCAGGTAAAAGGGGCTTCAGATTTCAGAAACGGTGTAGTCCAGACTTGGCAGCAGCTCTGCCAGAGAAAACCCCAGGGGCCAAGGGGAACATAGGTTTGAAGGGAGCAGGCAGCTGGCAGGAGGCTTTGCAGACGCGAAGGGCGAGCCGGGACGCAGAGCATCCCGGCCAGGGAGTCCAGCCCACCGAGCAACCCGCAAAGGTGCGCAGCTCGGTGCCGCCGGGTCCCTCTCCAGCTTGTCGACCTCCCCCAGCCCCAGCGCTGCTCGGCCTACTGCCATTTGTCTTGAGGGAGGCCACCCTAGTAGGACTGAGGCAGAGGTGCGCCTGGGACCTGCCAACCTGGGTTTGGGGAAGATCACAGCTCACAGAGACATCTCCCTCTCCACTGTCATGAGAAAGGCCCCGGCGCCTCTCGCCATCCGCTCACCTCCAACACAACGCAGCCTGGACTTCCGAGGCCTGGTGGCTCCGCGCTGAGCGCGGCAGGTCTTGACCCCCAAGACCACTCTGACTTCCCCGGGGCCTTGGGGTGCTCCCGACAATACCGGAAGCTGGACACGATGTCAAGAGCTGCACCTATCCGACCAAAAGGGCTCATAATAGGATCTGGAGGAAAGGTGACATTTCTCTTTTTGGGGGAATCAAACTCTGGGACACAGGATCACCGCCTCCAAAATTCAGGTCTAAAGAGACCTTGGGTCACCCTTACTCTCAAGAGATGCACATCTGTTGAGCTATTTTCCTCTCGAAATACAAAAGCCTCATCTGCTCCCTGGGTAAAACCATGCATCCTCTTTACTTCACCTCTCCTCCTGGGGAAGTTGACTGAGCCCAGGCCCTTTCCCCAGGTGGGACGGCCAGAGCCTGGGGGGAAAAGGTGCCCAGGTCTTGTGGACCCTCCCTGAAATTCTAGAACCTGGAACTGCCTGCCCCACTGGAGTGCAGCTTCCAGCTTCCCTTAAAGCAGCAACAGTAGCTAGATGGGAGTTGGCTGGTGGAGCAAAAAGGAAAGAGAGCCTAGTAGCTTGTCTGTGCCCAATCGTGAAGGGGGGACAGCTCCAGGACAGGGACCTACCCCACTGCTTGTAGTAATACTTTGAATCCAGAGAGGAGACTCAAAATCCTACTGGGGATGCCGCCAGACAGAGCTCCCCTCCAGCACCTGTCCCATGGAAGGAGGTAGGGGAGGGTTAGCCCCAGGAACTAAAAAAGCTAGCACTCTTAACTTTTATAAAACATTTTGTCAACACAGGTCTCAACCTTTAGAATGGAAAGGTAAAAGAGGCAAAACTATAAAGATGTTCTCCTTATTTAAAGTGCCTAGTGTCCTTTGAGAGTGGAGAGGAGTGGGGAGGACTCTTAAGCAATCTCTCAGGGCTCCTAGATATAAAGGTTAGGATATTAGGATATACCAGGTCACACACCCAGTTCAATTCTTAAGTCATCCCCCCCCCTTCCCCATGGGCTTCTTCTCCAGGAACTGTGGGAAGGGGTAGGGCTGGACTGAGGGGGAGCTATTCTGCAGAAATAACAAAGACCTCCCAAACTCCAGCAGACCTCTGCCCCATCCCCAGTTTTCCCTGGACTTTCTGCATGTGCTGAGCAGGAAAACTCCTGGCAGTTCCCTTCTTTATGGGAAGTAGCAAATCCCGCTGGGTGCAGGAACTTACAACCCGAGTTTTATAAGAAAGAGCAGTTGTAGCTAGGATTCATTCAGCTGAAGTGCTCTGCCCTGCCTGTACCTGATAGATGATTTAAAAATATGTGTGGAATAGACGAGTGAATGGATGGTTGGAAGGTTTACAGGACTTCTGAGCTTGGCTTCCCTGGAGACCGTTTACAAAGTCCCGTCTTTTCCAAGAGTCCTTTGGTTTGTTAAGCTCTCCCTTCATGAAGTCTCCAAAGTTTCATCGCTTACAAAGAAGCTGTGGCGTTCTTGGATTCTTTCTTTTTCATCTTTAAAATATTTTTTTTCTGTTCTTGCTGACCAGTAGCAAAATCCAACAACAACCAAACCTAATTCCAAACACCTTTATTTAGAGAGCAGGGAAGGTTTTAGTGCAGAAACTAGACAAAGTGGGCTGAGGTCTTGTATTTACTTTGTGCTTGAGCCTCCTTGGGTTAATTGACTGATGTTCTTATAAATCCCTCCTCTTTCTCCTCCTCTCAGACTCCGTGTCAGTCTAACTGCTTGCTGACTTGTGTGGAAGCAATCTGCCCCTTTGTGAGAGGACCTGCTGTCTCTGAAAGGGCCCCTGTGCCCAGCCCCTCCTTGGGGCCCTTCCTGTATGCACGTGGGTTTGAAAAGCTCATTGATTTCCATCCAAAGGGGCTAATTACATTACTTACAGTAAATAGCCGCCCTGCTGTCAGGTAGGGCTGCCAAAGTGAGGGGGGGGGTCTCCGGCTTAGTTCACTTGATTGGCTTCATTTTTGTGTGAAATTGTGTTTTATGAGCTGCATTCTGGCACCCAGAGGAACTTAAAAGCGTCCAGTCTGCAAATAACATTATTTTTGACCCTGAGGAAAAAAAGAAAAAAAGGAAGGGAAGCAGCAGACTCTTGGATTTCACGGAAGAGGCAACTCCAGAGCCACGGATGGTGATGCTTTCGGACAGGAAGTCAGGCTGCTGTTCCAGGGGTGGTTTCCTCCTTCCCTCCATTCCTGCTCTCCTTCCTTCCTCCTTCCTTGCTTGCTTGCTTGCTTCCTTCCTCCCTCCCTCCCTCCCTTCCTTCCTTCTTTCCTTCATTCCTTCCTCTCTTCTCCCTCCCTTCCTCTTCCCTTTGCGGTTTCTCTCCATCTTTCTAGATTTGACTACAGTTCCCTGTCCAGGTCCCTCCACCTCTTCCCCGCAGAGGGAAGCCAGCGGCTCCTGTGTCCAGGATGTGTCCGCTCAGAAGCCCCAGAGCTCCTGGGCAAATTGGCGGGGAATGGTAGGAAACAGAGGCTGGCGACAGGAACGAGAGGAGCGGAGAGCGGCCGGGCTCCTCTCGAGTTAAAGCCGGGTGGGTTCCTGTCGCCGGCCCCGCTTCTGGCCCCTAAGGGGCCTCTGGCCGTTTGAATGAATCGACAATATCAACGTATTGTGGACACTTTTTAATGGGGCTGGGGAGGGGCCGCCGCGAACAGGAACAGAGCGCGACAGAACAATCCCACCTCTTATGAAGAGCAGGTCTGCCATTCGGACCCGTCAGCTCGCACCTTCCCCTCCTCCACCGCAAGAATCCCCTTTCACACCCTCCGAAGTGTGCGGGGCGCCCCGTTTTACAAGTCCCGGGTCTTGCGAGGGTGGTGGGAACCGCGCGCAACGGGGCGGACGCCTCGTCCTACAGGAGCCGGTGCCAAGCTCGCCCGAGTCCTCCAGTCGCTGCCCAGGTTGACAAGTTTCAAATGGGGCCGTAGAATCGCCGACAGTTTTCTTTCCAACTTGAATTGGGTAAGAGAATAAACCCCCTTAGGGTCAAGGTTAGGTTGCAGACAAGTCTACAAGTCCACTCCCGGTCCCCCTACACCCTAACTGATCAAAGACAATCTTTCTGGTCAAAGTAAACTCTAGAAAGGTAGGTTCTCCAAACCCCTTTTCGCTTGGGGGGACGCTTGAGTGCCAGGTGGTGTCTGGGCTCCCGGTGAGGCGAGGCTAAGACGTGAATTGTCGCTGCTTTTAAGAAGTGAGTTGAGGAAGAGGGGATGGAGGAAGGATAGGACCGAGCATTCAAGTCTCCACCTCCCCCAAAAGTGCTTGCATTTCTGCCCAATCTTTATGTATTTTGGATCTTGTTGGCTGGGGATTAAAAAAAAGTAGACAAGGAGGAATCCCAAAGTTTGGAGCTGATATTCCGTGTGCCCTAGCCAGGGTATGATCTTGAACTAAGATCAAATAGGCCGGCTCTCTGCCTCTTGCGCCTGGGCGGGGACAATAAGCCTCCTTTCCCGTTTTAAAACAAGGGCTCCTTTTCCCCTTTAAAACATGACTGCTGAGAACTCTTGGAAGGACACGCGGTGGGATGTGGATGTGTACGCGCGCGCGCTCGCGAGTGTTGTGGGGACGCAACGCCCCCTCCTACCGCCTCCCCTCCATCCCCCACCCCTTTGTAAAGTTTGTCCCTGCTCGCCATCACCAGGGGGTTGAGAGGAGTATGACAGGTCTTTGTTGTCTGAATAAAAATCCGTGGCAGCTCCGGGGAGAGAACTCCTCCTACTAAATTATCAAAAATGGGCTGGCTTTAGTCTCTTAACAAATTGGACGCAGCTCCGGGCAGGAGCAGTCCCCAACCCAACCTACAGGCACTGGGAACTTGCAAGCAGCCAGGGACCGCTGAAAATAGCACCTCGTTCTTGTTTCTTTGTGTTCAAAACTATTTTCTTTCTTCACCAGATTTTTGTTTTCCTCCCCCGCTGCAGTTGTTTCCCATTAGTAACGCGATCTCTCGGAGCAGGAAGATTCGCCTTCGCCGCCTTTCCCCTCCGCCGGTGTTTGTTGTCCGCACATCTCCTTCTGGGAGTCGTTGGAGCTTTTTTTTTTCTCCCTCCCATCTCCCCACTTTTCCCCCCTTTTCTCCTGCAAGTAGGCCTTTTTTCACTCTGTTTGCCTCTTTCTTCTTCGCTCTCTGCCTCTTGCCCTCGGTCCCCGCGCTTCTCCGCGTCCCTCCACCCTCCACCGCGCAACCCTCTGCGGTCCCTTTCGCTCCTTCACTCGGATGAGCTGAGAGCCCCCGGGCGTGTGTTTATGGAAATAGTGGGGTGCCGAGCAGAAGACAGCTCGTGTCCTTTCCGCCCCCCAGCCATGCTCTTTCACGGGATCTCCGGAGGTCACATCCAAGGTATCATGGAGGAGATGGAGCGCAGATCCAAGTCCGAGGCCCGTCTGGCCAAAGGCGCGCAGCTCAACGGCCGGGATGCGGTAAGAAAGGGCCCTGGGTGGCGGCGGCCGAGCTCCCCGGCGCGCTCGCTTCAACCCAACCTCGATTCCCTGCACCTCCGAGATCGGGAACCGCGCGTTGTAGGGACGTCGGCTTGAGGACACACGGGGTTTTCCCCGGTCTACCTGGGTTTATGGGGCTAAGAAAGGTTCAAGGGGCCCTACGTGACTTGAAGTCCACACTACTCAAACGCCCCAAGCTTGCCTCCCTCTCTCGCTGCTGTTCCCGAGGCAACAGGGCGACCCAAGAGTGGGAGGAGAGGGGCATCCTCTTCCGCAAACCCCAAACTCCAGGCTCCAGTCTCCCTGGACTCCCGGGCGCCTCCCAGGCGAGGACCCCGCGGCCCCGAGGGCAAACTAGCGCAGGCAACCGGAGGTCTTGCGGCCGAGGCGTCCGGGCCAGGCGAGAGCCCGGGTGGCCTTGGTCTCAGTGCCCGAAGACCGGACCTTTGGAGCAGACTCAGAAGCGCCTGGTCCATTTCCTATTCTCAGGACGCTTGGGGCTCAGCACCCCAAACCCAGAGATTTTCAGTCTTTGGCCTCCCGGCTCGGTTCCTTTATCCACAGCGCTTAGTTCCCGGGCTGGGCCGGTGCATGCGAAGGGGGAACTCAAATAAAAAATGCGAAGGAGCGGGGCACCCGGTTCAAAGACAAGAACTTTGTAACCCTGAAACCAAGTAACCAATACCACTAATATTACTACTCATAATAATAAAAGTCATGTCCTTTTTTAAAAAAAACAGTAATCCAAGTATTTCCTTTTCCCATTTATAAGCTGGAGGGAGAAAACTGTAAAAAGGTCCGGAAATGATTCCAGCCAAAAAGTGCTGTGTGTATCCTCGGGTGTCACGCCGGGGATTGTAGCTCAGACGAACCCGGGAGACTGTTCTAGCCCGCTCAGCGGTGTTTTGGGTCGCGCTAAAAAACTGAGTAGATAGATGGATGTGCCTACGATCGCAACATTATTTCAGTGGGGTCTCCTAGTCCAAGTAAAGGTGGAAACTTTACTTTTCCCCGCCGGCTAAAATATCCTGGAGAAGTTCAATCCGTTTCTGCTAGTCTTGAGGAAAAGGTCCCGTGATTAACTTCTTTCTTTCCTTTTGTGGTTATCGTATTTAAAAATAAAAAGCAGCAACCAAACCCCGGGCTGGGCTCCACAAGGTGAGATTTACCATCCTCTCAGCCTCAGTTGGACCTAGGTGGAAAGCTTAATTTGGACACCAAATTTTCATGACAAAGATCCCCGTGTAGAGGGGACTGGACGATGGTCCTTCTTTCTGAACAGTCACATTACATCCTTACCAGAAACAAGACCAATAGCCCCCAAATCAGGAATGGCTGGATCTGCCAAATATATCCTGATCCAAACAATATTGACCAATTTATGAGTACCGGTATAATGCCTCTCCCTTGCTTTTGATTTCAATGCCGCCTATACAATTTTGGAGAAATAGACGTGTAATATTGTTTGTGTAACAAAACAATCTGTGCTAGTTTCAATCTACTTTCCATTTCCTAAGAATTGTATTGATTGTGTTTTTAAAGGCCACAATTTTAAGCTGATAATTATTCTAATTCGGGAACACCCACCAAACTATGTTCAGGAGGCTCTCAGTCCTTTTTAAGGGCTTGGGATGAATGGGATGTCTTTGGGTTCATAGTACCGAGAGGAATGCTGATTCAGGCAGACAAGGAAGGGGAGTGAGCCTTAAAGGGAGAAACTTTTGCAAATGTTTACCAGGACATTGGCAGTACATGGTGGTCCCAACCCCAGCCTCACTCCCCTAACTGCCTAGGGGAGAATCCCGCATGGTACGAGACAACACCCCACGCTGTCTTCAGCCTTGTCCTGTGCTTGCTTTGCAGGGTATGCCCCCGCTCAGCCCGGAGAAGCCAGCTCTGTGCGCTGGCTGCGGGGGCAAGATATCAGATAGGTACTACCTGCTGGCCGTGGACAAACAGTGGCACCTGAGGTGCCTGAAGTGCTGTGAATGTAAACTGGCCCTGGAGTCTGAGCTCACCTGCTTCGCCAAGGACGGTAGCATTTACTGCAAAGAGGATTACTACAGGTACTCCCCCCATACACACACTCCTATGCCAGGTAGAGCTGAGTCTGGAGTCGCCTCTCTGTCCTTCACCTTTTGCCCCTTCAGGGTACATTTTAGTATTCTGGGACCAGGGGAAATCACTGCATATGCCTTCAAGCTGGATCCCCTGGACCTGCAGTGAGGATGGGTGAGAGGGACAGCTGAGGTCTGGAGCTCTATCAAGGAATACGGGCCACTTCTAGCAGTTCCCAGCTCCATTAGCAAAAACAGGGAATTTGGGAAAAAGTGGACTGGTCTCCGCAGACTGAGACTTGGGTAGATTTTTTTTCCGCTTACTACGAACTAGGAAATTTTGGATTCTTGGAACTGAACTGGGGGCCTGGGAAGCAGCAACAGGGTGGGTGGCAGATGACCTTGTGAATGACTATGAAAAGGAACAAATTCCACCACCAGAAACCCAGTCACTGAGTTCCAAGAGTTCCCTTTGCGGCTAGTTAGGCTAGTTAGACTCAGACTAGAGAGAAAGCCTAGCAGCTGGCGTGTTAGTTAGGCTAGTTAGACTCAGACTAGAGAGAAAGCCCAGCAGCTGGCGTGTTTATTGATTCTTCCCAGTTGTTTCTGGTTTGGAAAGGATAGATCTATGGACAGGTGACCTAGCTGGGCTCTCAACAGAACCAAGTGAGAGAGGTAGTTAAAGAAGGAAGAATAACATTTCCTCTATAAAATTGTCATTTTTTCCCCGGGCCGTCTGCATGTTTTCAGGCACACTTAAACATGCAGGAATAACAATATATGTATAGAATATTTTCTAATCAACAAAGCTGTTCACTTGGCATTGCAATTTAGTATTCTTTCAGTAGCACTGTTAATTAACTAGTGTGGGTTTTTGCTTGCTTTAAAAAAAATCTTCACTTTGCAGAGAAAGACTTGAAGCTTAGTACCCGATTCTTCTAACTTTAATGTAAGGATCTTTGTGCTCCACCGCCAGAACCAGGACAGGTCAATCAATGATCACATAAAATTGATGTCCAAAGTCGGCCCAAGTGCCTTGTCCTCCTGGAGTCCTCCCAAGTCTCAGTCTTTGGCTCCTGCAGACCAAGCCCAAGTGTTGTGGGTTAGAGATGACCCTTTCTTGCATCAACCAGCGCCCCGACACTTCTGTTTCTTTCCAGAAGGTTCTCTGTGCAGAGATGTGCCCGCTGCCACCTTGGCATTTCCGCCTCCGAGATGGTCATGCGTGCCCGAGACTCTGTCTACCACCTGAGCTGCTTCACCTGCTCCACCTGCAACAAAACTCTGACCACAGGCGACCATTTCGGCATGAAGGACAGCCTGGTGTACTGCCGCGCCCACTTCGAGACCCTCTTGCAAGGGGAGTATCCACCGCAACTGAGCTACACGGAGCTGGCGGCCAAGAGCGGGGGCTTGGCCCTGCCTTACTTCAATGGCACCGGCACGGTGCAGAAGGGGCGGCCCCGGAAGCGGAAGAGCCCAGCACTGGGGGTGGACCTCGTCAATTACAACTCAGGTGGGCCCTCACCCTCACCCACCCAGTGAGGTCCCGTCCCCCCAGACCAGAGTAGGATTCCATAGAGCTCCTCCCCAGCCAAGATATGGCTGCAAAGAGGTTGCTTTGCAGATCATGTCCCTGTTCTCACTACAACTCCTCTGGGTCTGAAGAAAGAGAAAGAGGGAGGAGGAAAGGAGAGGAAGAGGGAGAGACAACATTTTATTAAGTTTGGGGCAAAAAAAAAAATCTCGTTCCTAACCATGGGGCTGTAGTAACTTCCTCCAAACAGGCAGAGCCAAATCCTGGTTGCCCATTAGTTAATGAGCCCATTAGTTTCTGGCTCCCAGTTGGAGCAAAACAGCCCCAGGGCAATTCTTTTGTGGAAGCCAAATTATAGATCCTGGAGGAGGTTTTCCTAAATACTGAAGGGGGGCAAACACACACACACACACACACACACACACACACATACACACACACACACACACACACACACACTCT
>PVJS01038095.1:0-19584 GCA_004027185.1 Glis glis
ACCAAAAAAAAAAAAAAAAAAAAAAAAAAAAAAAAAAAAAAAAAATATATATATATATATATATATATATATATGTCAAGATGCTGTAAATGTTGAAAACTAATAAGGAATTGAAAGCAGCTATTATGAATAAGATTAAAGAAAAAATAGTCATTATCAGTGAATAAATGAGATTTTTGTCAAAAAAAGAAATGAACACAAAAAAGGAATTCTAGAACTGAAAAATTTATTATCTAAAATGGAAAATTCAGAGAGTAGAATAAATAGAAGTTTGGACATGGCAGAAAAGAAAATTATTAAAAAAATAAAATTATTCAATCTCAAAAACCAAAACAATAAAGACAGGAAAAATAAAATAAGCAGAGCCTCAGCAACCTGTAGGAGAGCAACATGCAAACAGCTTCCGTGTAAATGGATGCCAAGAAGCAGAAGAGAGAAAAACGGGGGAGAAAAATATTTGAAGAAATAATGGCTGACAACTTTCCAAATTTGTTAAAAAACATTAATTTCAGATCCAGTAATTTAGTGAACCACACACAAGATAAATATAAAGATAATCACATTTATTATAATCAAACTGCTAAAAGCCAAAGATAAAGAAAAAATGCTGAAAAAGAAGACCCATGACATGAAAGAAAGATAGAAATGTCACCTAACTTCTCAGAAAAGGATGGAGGCGGGACAACGAAGTAACAGCATCTTTAAAGTGTTGAGAGAAAACTACCGTCAGCTTGGAATTCTTTATCTATGTCCTTGAAAAGTGCTGGCCAAAGAAAAGTCATTTTCAGATAAATAAATGAATAGAGAAAGACCTGTACAGGAAGAAATAATAAAAAGAAACTCTCTGGGAGGAAAAGAATATAACATCAGATGGAAACCTGGAACTAGAGATGAGAATGAAGATATCGGCAGTGATAATATATGGGTAAATATCAATGACTACAGCTGTTTTCCACTCTTCGTTTCCTTATCAGATAATAGATTGCTTAATGCAAAAATCATATTGAGTATAGTGAGGTTTAAGATATTTCTGGATGTAACATATGTAATACTAATAGTACAAAGCATGGTGGATCAATATGAATTAAATATAAAGTCTGTAATACTGTAATCCCCCCTTATCTTCAGGACATCCATTCCAAGGATGCCTGAGACCACATAATACTGAACTCTATTATACTATGTTTCCCCTATACATACACATCTATGATAAAGTTCAATTTATAAATCAGGTACAGTAAGAGATTAACAATAATTAAAACAGAATTTATAATAAAACAGAATTATAACAATATGCTATCATAAAAGCTATTAGAGAATATGAAAGAAGTGATAGAGGATTCATTCCTAGTGTACATCTTAGTATACTCAGCATATGATTTCTTTTCTTTCCTTCATAACCTTTACCTTTTCCCTTAAAGGAAGTGCTTTACACCTTCTTTTTGATACATTCGAATTGCCAACATTATTATCCTTGCACTTTGAGGCCATACTGAGTAAAATAAGGGTTAACTGAACACAACATTATGATACCATGACAGTCATGTGATAACTGAGATGGCTACTCAGTTAACTAACTAGCAGGTAGCATATATATGGCATGGAAACACTGAACAAAATAATTCATGGCCCAGGAGGAATGGTTAGAAAGTTCATCACACAACACAGAACAGCACACAGTTTAAAACTCATGAGTTACGTCTAGAATTTTCCATTTAATATTTCTGGATCATAGTTGACCTCAGGGAACTGAAAACACAGAAAGCAAAACTGCAGGTAAGAGAAGGTACTCTATTAACTCTAAGTAAACTATAGCAAGTTAAGAAAGTATATTACCGGTTTTACAATGGGGGATGATAAAGTGCAGCCATAGGCCAAATCTGACCCATTGCCTAGTTTTGTAAATAACGTTTTATTGGAATACAGCCATGCCATCCATTCACATAGGGTTTATGGCTGATTTGCACTGTGATGGCAGCGTTAAATAGCTACAGCACAGATCAGGCATAGTGTGGTTCACAAGACTAAAATATTTCATCTTGACCCTTTAGAGAAAAAGTCTATTGACTTCTATCCTATAGAGCTCTTGGTCAGTCTTCGTACATAGAGTCTAAGAAAGACTAGTTATGACTGGCTTCCTCTCAAGTCTCTTTCATTTTTGAAACAAAGGGCCCCAACTTCTGCAGAACACCCCAAGGTTAGAGGCAAAAAATAAAAACGGAAAATGAAAATAAACTGAAATGATTGTCACGCTGTCATTGTGGGCTCATACTTGTGAGTTCTGGCATGTTCTTACTCTCCTCCACTTAACATTTGTCTTTCCTTCCTGGCCACCTGCCCTATGGATGTCAAGCTCCATCATCAGACACAAAGACAAAAGCCTTACAGAAACTGTTAAACCAACTCCCACAACTGTGTAAGGCCAAATCCCTATAACAAATCCCTTAATGTGCACACACCCCTCCCGGTGGCTCTGTTTCTCCGATTTAATCCTGACTAATACAAATAGAGAAAAATTTCAAAGGCCAAGTTGGTTCTTTGAAAAGATGAATAGAATTTACAAACCCCTAGGCAACAGTGATCAAGAAAAATAGGAAATATAAATTAGCAATATTAAGAACGAAAGAGGGCTATCACTACAAATCCTATAGCTGTTAAAAGAATAATAAGAGTATGCTGAACAACATATTTATGGCAATATAGTCTACTACTTCAAAAAAATGATGGGCTTGTGTGCTTCTGGCAACATTTTTCATAATAGCACAAAACGAGGTATACACACATGCCCGTTATAGGGAAAATGGATAAATCAATTACAGTATGTTCATACAACTCAGTATTATTCTGTTATTTAAAAGAAAAAAATGAATTGTTATTATATGCGACACCATGGATGAATTTCAAATGCATTATGCTGGGATAAAGAAGCCAGACCCCCTGAAAAAGTTCTTGCTGCATGATTTCATTTTTATGAAGCTCAAGAACAGGCAAAATTAATCTATGGTGATACAAATAAGAACAAAGATTGCCTATGGGGGATGGAGACTGAATGGCAGGAGGCATGTGGGAACATTCTGGGGTGATGAATATATTCTTCATCTTGCCTGCAGTGCTGGTTTTATGGATGTATACATTTATCAAAACTCATCAAATTGTACACTTTAGATCTGTGCCTTGCATTCGATGCAATTTTGCTCTCATTTAAAAATTAAGCCAAGTTGTTTATAAAAAATGTATGCTTTCTGTATGACTTAATACAAGTGAAGGAACATTATTTTCCTTTGCTAACCTCCGCTTATTAACCCTTTGCCAACCATCCTCAGGGAAGGACTCCTTTTACAAGCTCTCTCTTGTGTCCTTAAGCACTTCAAATAATAATGGCCTCAATGAGCTCCAGGATTACATGTGTCACTGTGGAACGATGGTACATTAGGTTAGCTATAAAAGCATGCAGCGAACAGAAGTTTAATCTTTATTCTGGAGACTATGATCTTGGAATTCAGGACAACTGCTTGGTAAAGTGTTTTGCTCAGTCACTGACTGCACCGAGGTGTGTCAGATTGGAGTGGACTGACTAATTGTGTATTTATGATGTTCAGCCCAAAGCTGAAGAGAGGTTTCACCAATAGCCCAACAGCTCTTGCTCCATCAAGTAACAATGCAAATGCAGAACCAGGCAACAGTATCGGCATATAACTCACCCTCAAACACTCAGCAGAAAAAGGTTATGATTTCACTCCTAATCTGGTCTGTAGCTTTGACAGAAATCACCCCACTTCCATTGACAATATGCAACCAGATTTCTCAGCCTATTTGCAGAACCTGGCTTTTTGCCTCATACACTAAGCTCCAAAACAGGTCTTCAAAAGAGAAGATAGCGTAAATGAGGGAAATATGAGAGGTAACTAGATTTTTAAAAAATTTTCTAGTATCATGCAGAGCTAATAAACTAAATGGCTAGAGAATGGTTGCTTCCTGCAAAAGCCATCTCTAGCAACCAGTAATATAAAGAATTAATTCTCACTTTAAGTCTAGTCTGCTCTCTGGAACAGAGAAGCGAATTTAACAGCAACCCATGCAACAGAGCTGTGGATCAATGAGTAATCACTAATGATTTCCATAACCATATGACAAAATTTAAAATTACAAGCTTAGAGGAATTCAGAGAGTTAGATACAAAGTCAGTGCAAGGCAATCGGAAAGCCAGAGAGGTGCTTGCTAGGGAGACGCAAGGTTTACCTGTTCCAGGCAAGTTATAGGGGTGAGTGTTTCCTAAAGAAAAGGAGCATACTTCAGGAGGGATTTAGACATTGATTATGGGATTAAAGAAAAATAGCTTAAAATGGAACCACCCCACCCCTTGGATGGAGTCTGTACACAATCATCTGAAGAAATTTTGAGGAATCAAAGAGGAGAAAGGGTAAATATTAGATATTTATCTAAATATTATCTAAATACTAGATAAGAAAGGGAGAGAATTTCTAGGCAGTTCTTTCAGGTGTTCTTCCTGTTTGACTTGGCTCTATCACTATGGAATCGGAAGAGAGGGTGCAAAATACCTTCATAGTTCAAAAGACTTAGTGCAAAATACCTCGTAGCTCATCTTGCTGAAATAAAGATCTGATGAGATATTTTCCATTAAAAAAATAAAAAACCTGCAAAACCTTCACCACAAATCTTATGTTCATTTATTCAACTTAATAAAGGTCATGCAAATAATGTTGCAAATCCTACCCATCCTGCAGGCCAGCTCAAACTCTCCTCTATCCATGAAACTTTCCAGTATTCCAGGTCCAATAGACACCTTCAGGATGCCTGTGAACTCCTGGAATTCTTTAGTCTGTACTAAAAAATTTAGAACTTTGTCTGGTATTCTGTGTGACCATCCTTTAATTGGGATGTGTTTATGTGTACACACATGTACATAACTCAATAAGACTCACTTTCACAAGGTTGATGGCTATGTATCTGTCGTCTTTTGTATTACCCAGAGCAAACAACAACACTGGACCACACAACTGAAATAGTTCTTATGAAAAAAAGATGGTGGTGCTGCTGCTGATACTTGGCCAAATTAGATATGAACTCCTATAAATTCCAATACTATGTAGCAAACCAATAATATAATTATTTTTAGGGACACCTAAAGAAGAAAAGAAAAAAACATATCTGTATCTACCTACTATCTTTTGTAGTCACCTTCTTTGGTGTTCTTCATGTCTTTGTGTTGATTCAAGTTTCCATCTGGTGTCACTTACTTTTAGCCCAAAGAACATCCTTTTGCTTTTCTTATAAGGGAAATCTGCTCAGCAACAAATTCTCTGAGTCTGCGTGTGTCTGGAGTTTTCTTCGTTTTGCCTTTACTATTTAAGAATACCTCTTCTGGAGCCGGGCGTGGTGGCGCACGCTTGTAATCCCAGTACTTTGGGAGGCGGAGACCGGAGGATCCGGGTTCGCAGCCAGCCTCAGCTCTCGCTCTCCCTCCCTGTCTCTCCCTGTCTCTCTCTCTCTCTCTCTCTCTCTCTCTCTCTCTCTCTCCTTAGTGAGGCCCTCCGCAACTTCGTGAGACCCGGTTTCAAAACAAAGCATAAAAAATAGGGCCGGGGGTGTAGCGCGGAGGTAGAATGCCCCTGCGTTCAATCCCCGGTACCAGAAAAAAAAAAAAAAAGAATACCTCTTCTGGAAAGAGGTGACAGTTTTCTTCTCTGTGCACTTTGTCTAACACTGTGACCTGGTGTCTATTATTTCTGATCTAATAGGTTGTTTTTTCCTTTTGCTGTTTTCAAGACTCTCTCTTTGCCTTTTAAGAGTTTTGCCATGATGTACCCTGCTGTTAATTTTTGTGTTTAGATTACTTTTAACTCACTTTTTGGTCAACAGATTAATGTTCTTTATCAAATTTAGCCTTTATTTCTTCAAATGTTTTTCTGTCCCCTTTTTTCCCTCTCTTCTTGAGCTACCATTACAGATGTATTAGTCTGCTTGAAGTTGTATGGGTCTCTTTATCATTTGCGTTAATACTCTGTTCTCCAAATTGAATAATTTCTACATTTCTCTTCAGACCTGCTATTTTTGCTAATATCTTAAGTACTGACATGAGTCCCCTCAGTGAATTTCTCATGTCAGTTATTTTACTTTTGAACTCCAGAATACCCATTTGGTCCTTTTTAATAGTTCCTATTTGTTGTGATTCTATGTTTATTCAGTCATTGTCATCATACTTTCCTTTAACCTTTAAAACCTGCCATCTCTTTTAGTTCTTATAATAACTGTTTTGAAGAATCTGCCTGCTAATTTCAAGATTTAGAAACAGCTTTCTAGTCACTGCGTGTTTTTTTCTTCTTTTCCTCTTATGGATCATTTGTCCTATTTCCTTGCATTCCTCAATTTGGGACTTAAACTAGACATTTTGGAATATACTGTAACAGCTCTAGACTCCGATTCTTCCGTGAGAGCTGTTGCCTTGTTTGTTTAGCAACTGCCTAGATTAAATCTGCAGAATCTGTTTCCTCCGTGATATTGGGCTATTGCTCTCTCCACTCAGGTTTTCAGTTTTTATTTCCTAATTCTTATCCTTTATTTTTAAGCTTGGATTGCCCCTGTGTTTGCATGGCTTAGTGGTCAGCCAATGATTGGTCAGAGTTTGTAAACAAACATCTCTTCAGTAAGACTTCCAACCTCTGCCAACTCATCTCGGTGACTGTTCATGGTCCATTCAATGTACAGGAGTATTTAAACTTTTATCTTCTATTAGTTTCCCTTGTTTATCTTCTGTGTTTGCACACAGAGTCATGGGCAGTTAAGTATGAGTGGACAGCTCAGGCCCTCTGAGATCTCTCCAGAGCAGATTTATGCAGAGCTTATTTAAACCCCATATGACTGTCTTACTTCCCAGATCATCATACTAAATCTCTGACTTATCTTCTATTTCATGGCTTGCCCCAAAGCAGGGGACACCCCCAGCCTAGTTGACTCAGTGGTATTCCCATTCATTTGCCATGATCACTACTGTTACTGACTATGCTGTCGGGTGTGGATTTTTCTATGCTCCACTCTGAACTAGATAAACTCCTTATATTAATGAAGTTACTAGTTTTTCCAGGTTCCCCTGCCAGAACTGCTCCATCGCTGGAGCTGGGATAGGGAATGGCAACAACTCCAGGCAAAAAGGTTATAACTGCCCGACTCTTATATAAGTTTATGAGCTTTTTGTAAGTAATCACTTCTCAACTTCACAGTTATCTTTCCAAAGCCCTGAAACAGTTGCATCTGACAGTTTTGTCTAGTTTTTTCATTGCCCCCCCCAGAGGATTTGCTAAGCTACTCCCTCCACCATACTGAAAGTCCTGCCTCCAAATTACACTGAGTTTGCAGAGAGAACATATTATAAAGTGTAGAAGTATAATTTCTTCATGTTAACTAGTTTGGGAAATCACAATTTTCATCTATCTTCCTTTTCTGGATTCTACAGCTCTTACCATTTGAATACTGATTTTTTTTCCTTGTCTTAATCAAATATCAAGTCTATTTTAGCAAAGTAAAATAAATAACAGAAGACAGAGAGGTTAAGTGAAATAGATTATAATATCTACAGAAGAAGGTTGGTTGTATAAAGATTCTCTATTTTTTGCACTCTCTCATGTACTCTATAAAAGAATAAGGAAAGTGATTTTTCTTTCAAGAATTAAAATTAATTCCACAGGGTGAAAGGCAGACAAGGGAAGGAGAGGAAAGAAAAAAAGCAAAAGAACCATAAACTTTAGTCATATTCTGAAAAAAAAAGAGAACACTTAACCTTCCATCAATAAAAATATGAAGCCAAAGATATTAAGAACAGGAAACTCAGAAGAACTGAAAGAGCCAGGCAGCCACTCCCTCAATACCAAACCAAATAATTCAATATTTGGTAATTACTTAGTGCCCACAAACTCCAGAAATGGCCTTGCAAGTTCAAGGTAGTTTTGTATATCCATAATGACTTTTTAAATTTTGTGTTATTTTTTAAACACCAGGTGATCATTCAATTCCCAGAAACAGAGCCACATAGAAAACATAGTAGCTCAAATATAATGGACTTGGTCTACTTGGCTACACAAAATTTAATGAATTTAGTCTCTTCCCCGCCCTTTTCTCTCTCCACTCCACCTCTTGGCCTAACTGCCAACATCATAATATTTCTCTTACCAAAGAGTCAAAGAAGAACAAACATGTATGCAGGAGGCTGCCAACTATTATTAGATAAATCCCCTGCTCTTCTGAGGAATCTCACCTCTACTTTCTACCTCCCAAATAAAAGCTGCAATCATTTCTGGGCCCCACAACAAATTTAATAAAAAGCACAGATTCTTGCTGTTTGGAAAGAATGTTCTGAAACCATCTAACCCATCGCCCTATTCTGGAAGAGAATTTAGATTAAGACAGGGGAGTATTTGTTGTATTAAGGTTGGGAAGCTGAACTGAACTGAAACACAGACTACAACTTGGTGTAATTCAAGCTTCCTGAAACCACTCTTGATGGGTATCGAAGCTGCCCAAACTGTATTTTTGATGGTTCCAACAGAAACTCTGAATAGCCCTTTCCTGCTTGGTTGAAGCCAATAACAGTACTGACAAGCCAGAAACCTGCCACTGTTGTTGCTCTTGTAATCTTTGGGGAGAATCTATGTGATAAATCAAAATGGAATGAATCCCCTTAGGAAAGTGTAATGAAACGACCTACTAAAATTACTACAGAGAAGAGTGAGAATGAAAGAGAAAGAAAATTGGAGGGTGTGTGTGTGTTGGGGCAGGGGGTATACTGTCAACACCATGAAGATTTCTTTCCAACAACAACTTATTTCATAGCTCCAACGTTTGGAAATTACTGCAAGAGGACCCCAAAATACCTTGTTTTCCCTGCCTGAGTGAAGAAAGATTGGGCCCACTGAACTCCCAATCTACTGCCAACCTTAGCAGATGTATTTAGCACAATTCAGCTCTACTATGGCTATATTCAGCTCATAAGAATTTTAACCTGAGTTTCTACACTTTCTGGCCATTGTCACTATTCTTTTTGGGCATCTTCAAACTACTATAGAGCCACCAAATGTCAATCAACAAATGGGGCATCCAATATATTATCTGGACCGGCCTTTGATAAAACCACAGCCCTCATCATGAAAGGCTACA
The DNA here is from genome assembly GCA_004027185.1 of Glis glis. Lineage (NCBI taxonomy): Eukaryota > Metazoa > Chordata > Mammalia > Rodentia > Gliridae > Glis > Glis glis. The sequence goes on from PVJS01038095.1 coordinate 9,169, forward strand.
GATGTCCTTATATAGAACATGACTTGCAATGAGACATAACTGGGAGAAAAATTCTTTGTTAGGTTGTATATGTCTATTTGCAAAACACAAATATCAGTCCCTGGGTACTTAGATCTATTGGTTTCTAAGGCAAATAAAATCCCTATGTTAAGATCATATGTTAAGGCTTATAAACATGAAAATAAAAATAAAAACACTGAAAATGAAGACACCTACTTTGCTGCCAGCATGGGGATTTTCACACTATTTACAAGGTTCATAGTGATAGATGCCAAAGGGCAATGAGTGTGTTAGCTATTAGTCAATGCCTGAAGCAGTATAGACTGGCAGTCCTGAAAGAAGGTAGAAATGCTTAAATCTGTGTGTGTGGTGGTGGAGGGGTAACTAGGGGTTGAACACAGGGGTGTTCTACCCGAGCTACACCCTCAGCTCTTTTTATTTTTTATTTTGAAAGAGGGTCATGTTAAGTTGCTGAGGACCTTGCTAAACTGCTGAGGCTGGTCTTGAACCTGTGATCTTCCTATATCAGACTCCCAAGTACTGAGATTACAGGCATGTGCCACCATGCCCAACTTAGAGTTCTTGCTCTGAACACCTGCAGCCTTGTATTATTTCCCCCCATATTCATTCTAGAATCACAGCACGAAAAAACAGCCTAGTGCTTGGAACCAAGTGCCCACTGCTAATGTATTCATTTGCAATTTAATGAATCTTCCATCCATTTTCAATTTTCCACTCACTGAGTAGTAATGCTTCTTATCATATACATGTTATGAAAACAGGCAAGAGGGGCTAGGATGCACAGTGGTGCCCAAAATGAATTGTAATGAAATGAGAACGGGCTACCTGCCACGGGTGAAGATCCACACTCCCTTGGAGGCTTGGCTGCTTGCTTGCTGTTGTTTTTTGTTTTTAAAACTGTGACCACAGTGGATTTGCCCTGAGCCAGGCACACATCTGGAAAGGCCTAAGACCTCCTTTATCTGAAAGCTATCTGGAGACTCCACCTTAAAGATGGCCTCCTAGGAACCTGCCTGTTCCTGTCAATTTAGGTATCTGGCTCGACTGCATGGGGTTGCAAAGAGCTACAGCAGCAAAAAAGTCACATAGCATGTTTGATAATGGCCTCCTTTGAGTCATGGAGGCTCTCTAGCACAGTCTCTGGTTCTAACAGTTGACCCTGGAACAGAGACCTCCTGCTGTTGGAAATTCAGCCATCAGCTGTGTGTGGCCCAAGGCAGTGAACACAGGAAGATAGATCCTAATGGGGAAGGGGACAGCTAGTGACATCTAGGACCCTGTCTGGCAGGGGCAGAGGTGAGGGATGGGAGAGGACAAACCTGAAGTTTATTTTAAAGTCATAGAAGCTGAAGCAGGAGGACCCAAACACCCTAATTTCAAAACTACAGAAACCAGAACCCGGCTTGAACTCCAAGTAAAAACTGCCAATTAGTAGCAGAACTGGCAATAGAAACAAGCTCTGGTTACCCAGAACAGGAGGGACTACAGACTGTGCTGTTCCCCATAAGAGCTGTGTGACCTAAAGCAAACAACACTTCTTTCTGAGCTTCCTTGAGCTCCTCTGGGAGAGGAGACAATTCTTGCAAGGATGAAATGAGATGCTGCACAAGAAACAGCAGGGATTCTCGGGCTGTGTTTGTTTCTAGAGTCTAGTTATTCTACGTAATCAATGAACAAATGGGGAGGGGGCAGGGAAGGCATAGTCTGCAACTGCTTCCTGTTCTACTTTCCTGAAGAACTCTGAGAACTTAGACACAATCTGGAAACCATATCCTACTGCCATGATATTCACTGAGTGAATATTCCCTAAGTTAGGCAACATTTACTGGTCAAAAGAAAAGGAAGTTTCTATTTTACTCCCTCATTCTCAATGGGTCTTTCACAAATTAGAAAGGTCAAACTAGACCACACAAAAAAAATCATATATGTCAACTCAGCCTGGCTTGAAACAGCCATGGAGTGAATAACCTGAGGGAAACCTTCTAGAGAAGTGGTCATGGAAAGTTCTAGAATGAATCAGACTCTGCTCATATAAAAGGAGAGAGGAAGCACCATGCTTAATGCCACCTGAGAGACCACCAAATGTAAAACATCAAAAGAAGATTTGCAGTAAGGCTCAAACTTTAAAAGCTTCTAGGAAAAAAATGACTCAACAAGTAATCATAGCAGCTACTATCTCATTTAGCATAACTATATTCTCACAGTGCCTACAGAGCTCTCAACCACAGCTTGCATGCCTCTTGCCCACTCCCTGTGCGTTAGTCTATAAACACGTGGTGGAATGTCCCATGTCCTGGGCACCCTCCCCTGCTGCTCCCTCGATCTTGAATGATTTTCCTAGGTAGTGGCTCACTTCACTCAGGTTTTGGTTCAAACAACCCTCCCTCCTCAGGGGCCTTCCCCAGTCGTCATAACCGCACCTTGTCCTAGTCAGTTGAGGTTGCTGTAACACATTACCACAGACTGGATAGATTTAACAACAGGAATTTATTTCTCACAAGTCTGGAGGCAGGATGTCAAAGTGCTAGCAGTGGGCCCTCTCCTTATGGTGCTTATAGCTATCTTTTCCTGGTAGCCTCACATGGCCAAGAATGGAGAAAAAAAGCAAGCTCTCATGACCCTTCCTTCTATAAAGGTACTGATTCCACTCATGGGGGCTCAACCCTCAAGAGATAATCACCTTCCAAAGACCTCATCTCCTAACACCATCACCTTGGCAGTTAGGATTTTAACATATGAAGGGGAAATAAGCATTTGGTCTGTAATACACTTTCAACCTCTCCCAGGCATTTTTTTCTCTTAATTTTGCTTTAAAAAAAAATCACACAGCCAGGCATGGTGGCACATGCCTGTAATACCAGTACTTGGGAGGCTGAGATAGGAAGATCACAGGTTTGCAGCCAGCCTCAGCAACTTAGTGAGGCCCTCTGCAACTTAGTGAGATCCTGCTTCAAAATAAAAAATAAAATAGGGCTGGGGGGTGTAGCTCAGAGCTAGAATGCACCTGGGTTTAATACCCAGTACCACACACACAAAAAAATCACTCAGGTTACCACTATTTGACATAAGTATTACTATATGTAAACTGGTTTATTACTTATCTCCCTTCCTAGAAAATAATCTCCCTGAAGTGAAGCTCTTGTCTATTTTGTTTTGCATTACATCTCTAGAAGAGGCTCACTAGCACTCACAGTTATGTAATTTTCAAACTCCACACACCCAGTCTATTCCTCAAGTGTACTCGTTTGTGAGGCTCTGCTGTGAGGAATATTCTTTATATGCTTTTTTTTTTTACCACACTACTGTACAGTGCTGAAGAAACAGATTTTGCTCTGTAGCCCAGTCCCTCCAGAATGTGTTCCTCTACAGACAGCAGACACTAAGTAGAGAAAAATCCCCAAAATCCACAAGCCTCCCTGTCACAGTGATCAGTTCTGCTTGAACATCCTGCTGGTATTTGGGGGAGGGAGGGTCACCCCTTTTAATGCAAAACCAGCCCTGGAGGCCACATGTCCAACAGAGAACTGAAAGATGATCCAGAGGGATTTCAGAAGAACAGTTTATACAACCAAGCTGCTCGAAATGACTAGACAGGAAGTAATGCTTGTGTTTGCATGTGGTGGGGACACAGGAAAGCAGAGGGAGGAAGAGGATGATCAAGCCACCAGCCCCTAGTTTACTGCACTCAAAGTACAACTAGTCTCTGTCTGTCACCTAGTTTATCTCTCCTCTCTTACGAGGCCACATCATCAGAGGCGTGAAAAAGGAAGTAGCTCAGGCCAGAAATGGTCAAAAGATCCAAAGCTAAGAATGTATGACAAGTCGGGCACTGCTCTTCGCAAAATCATTTTGCTGGTTTCAAGAGTGTGCGTTTTGAAAGAGAAAATGCACATAAGAATCCCCGTGCAGGGCTATCAGCCTCCTCAGAGTCTACCTTGAACCTGCATGGCCTGGTGAGTTGGAGACAGCCTGAGAGCCAGCCCTGAGAACAAGCCCTGGTGTCACAGTGGGTCCCCAAGACTCCTCCCCAGAGAGATGGTTTACTGGGAGGACATGGGAGATTACTATATGCACTCACAGCCCATTCTCATGAATATGTATTCACAGCTGAGGTTTAATTCAGCAACAGGATACAAATAAAAACAGCAAAGGGAAAAGGTGCAGGGGGCGAAGTCCTCTCCCAAAGGAGTGACAGAGGATGTGCGTATTTCCTCCAGCAACATGTGCTGACCACCGGATTAGCTGGTTTTCTGTTGCTAAAAATGTAATGCCACAAACTGGGAAAGTTGTAAAGAGAGGTTTGTTTTGGCTCATGGTTCCAATACAAGGTCCAAAGGCTTCATCTGGTGATGGTCCACTTGCTGGCAGAGTCCCGACGTGGATACCACTTACCCAGAGACGGGAAGTGTGTGTCCCTTGGTGTCTCTGCTTTTCTCTCTCTCTCTCTCTCTCTCTCTCTCTCTCTCTCTCATAAAGCCACCATTATTCAATCATGGGGTATCATCCTGATGGCCTTATCTAATCCCAATCACCTTCCAAAGGGCCCATCTCTAAACATTGTGGTTGATGAAGTTTCCGCCCCTTAATACCTCACAATGGTGATTAGATTCCAGCATGCATTTTTAGAGGGTGACTAATTCTATTCGAACCACATCAATGACACAGGTGAAATGTTGTCTACCAGGGAAGCTCACCAGAGACTCAATGCCCGGGGTTTTTATTGGGGATTGGTCAGTCACATAGGCACCAAGCATGTACCAAAATTTTAGACGCACAGAAGGAAAGCAGGTGTTCGACATCCGCCATATTGTTTGTACAAATGGTTTAGTCATGGTCACTCACCCTCTTCAGGGAGCGGTATGAGCCCTTTTGAAATTCAAACTCCCAGATGCCAGTCCACAGTTAATCTTGCAAGCTGGCCTTTCTAAGGGCAGCAGTCTCAGGCCTGCTACCTTAATTCTTTTTGGCCCAGTCATGCGCACCATGCCCAACGCCCTCAAATCTCTATACACCTGGCACACAGTGTGCTGCTGCCAAGATGCCCCCAGCTCAGGGGGCAGGCGGAACAATGGGACAGTGGCAGGAAGCACCTGGCTGGTGACTTTGTGCCTGAGGTATTACCAAGAGCACTGGAGACTGCTATGCGCAGGGACTTGGAAGGGCCACAGTAAAGAGTGGCAGTTTCCAAGAGCACAGAGCCCGATCGTGGTGGTCCTCCCACAGCAGGGAGGGTAAGGCAGATCCACAGAGCTGAAGCATGGTCCCACTAAGAGAGGCTACGTGAGGGGAGGACAAGGGACACACTGCATTGGACCCAGGGCAAGCAAGGGTGCATAGAGAAGCCACAGGAGGAAGACAGGCCTTACAGGTCACAAGTGAGATAAAGGACACCCAAAATAAGACTGGCAGCTCAAACATGTGCAAACGTCTTCAGCTTCCACAGGCTCACCACTGCCTTCCATCTGCTGGCTTTGCTTTCTTTTGTTTCATTTTAATGTAATTTGTTTTGCAAAGCTGTGAAAATACTGACAATGAGAGGTTTGAACAGGTAAAACCTGTTCTGTACATCTGATATTTTCAGAAGGTGTGAGAGTCAGGAAGGGAGAGAAGAGAGGGAAGTGGAGTAGGGTGACTTTCAGGAGACAATGTGGGTATGCAGCAATATTCCTGGAAACCAGTTATGTGGGGGATTCACAGGCAATCACATTGCCATCTCATTTACTGGGTTTTGCAGAAGGCATGACAATCATGCCTATTAGTTTATACTCATAGGAACAAGGAACTACCCTTTTTCATGAGCCTTGGCAAATACTAACATGGTATTCAGTTCAGGGGTTAGTGAACTTTTTTTAAAAAAGCCAGATGGCAAAGCATCTAGACTTAGAGACCACATGGTCTCTACATCAACGACTCAACTTCTGCCACTGTGGTGTGAAAGCAGCCAAAGATGGCAGGTGAACACATGATCACAGCTGTATTCCAGTAACACTTTTTAATAGACTGTGGACAAACTACTGGTCTAATTCTTATATGGGACCTGAAAGAGGAAGGAACAGGTCTTAAGGGGTCATTTAGGTTTTCAGCAGATCTGACGTTGACCCATTTGACAGGCAATGTCTATCATGTTCCAGAGAAAGCACTTGAGGTGCCTCCTTCCTAAAGGAGTCAACCAGAGCCAAGTCAGGCAGACAGAAGCACACACAGCCAGCAAAAGCAAAGGAGACCTGACTTCCAGACACCAGCGACAGGATTCAAACGTCAGTGAGCATCGATGAGAATACAAACAACAACAACAACAACAAAAAGACACAAACAAGAAATGCACAAAATATATAAATTCCATAAAATGTATGAAAGACATCCAACTCCTTTAGCAATCAAAGAAACACATGTAAGACATCATTTTCTATTTATTATACTGGCAAAGTTCTTTTTAAGGAAAAGACTACTTATTTACAAGGAGAATGTAAACCAGGACTATTGACACATTATTGTTCAGAATGTAACTTTGCAGTATTTATCAAGCCTTAAGATACTTAGAGCAGAGCCTTACAGTTACAAGCAGCAAAGGTTTACTCTCTGCAAAGACTGAAGCAGAAAAGGTTTCAGAACAGTGCAGAGGGTACAGAAATGGAAGTAAGGTCCCTATTTGAATTTGTGTGTGTGTGTGTGTGTGTGTGTGTGTGTGTGTGTGTGTGTGTGTGTGTGTGTTACTGCGGATTGAACCCAAGGGCATTCTATCTCCGAGCTACACCCCCAGCCCTATTTTTTTTTATTTTGAAACAGGGTCTCAGTAAGTTGCGGAGGGCCTCACTACATTGCTGAGGCTGGCTGCAAACCTGCGATCCTTCTGTCTCAGCTTCCCAAGTACTGAGATTACATATTCCAAATTTTAAAAGGCCCCAGTGTCCAGCCTTTCAGCAAAGGTTTAGCAGTGAGGTGTCTGGCCCCTGGACAGGAGAGTGCAGTATCCATCTGAGGGAACTAACCAGGAAAAGACAAGACTGATACAGACAACTGAGGTTCTCCAATGTCATCTGTGGCTCCCTATGAGGCGGCCTAGCTGTCAGCCCTCACTCACAACTAACTTCACCCTCAAATACAAAACACCACCCAAAGATTACCAGACATTTCAGAAAACACTGTAACACAAAAGAAATCAAGAGGAACTCAGAAATGGAAAGCTATAGAGGAAAAGAAAAAGAGCCAAACTCAGAGAAACAGGATACAGACAACAGAGAACAACTGAACAATATTTAACAATAATTAATATCTGACAAACAAGCAAAGAAATAGATTGATTCATGAAACCAGAACAAGAGAAGGGTTGCTTTTTTGTTTGATTGATGCTGGGGGTCAAACCCAGGGGCTGGCACAGACAGAGCACATGCTTTTACCACTGAGCTACACCCCTCATCCTCCCCCACTTTAAAGGAACCTGAAGCAAACAAGCGCTCTTGGAAATGTAGACTAAAATAGATGAAGTAAAACATCCAGTAGAATAGTTGGGTATAAAATGGGAAAAATCTTCCAGGAAACAGAGCAAAAAAGATGAATGGGAGGATAACACAAAAGAAAAATTAGGTGTTAGAAGAGGGTGGGAATTAATCACTGATGTGTACAAACCAACTAATGAGTTCTAGAAGAAACAAGTAGGGTGGGCTGGGGCATTATGGGGAGATGGGACTCTCAAATAAATAGTTCAAGAAAATTTCCTAGAGAAGAAAGATAAATATCTCAATGGAAAGAGTCCACTGAAGGGTCAGAATGAGGATGAAACGTGGCTCACCCCGGAAAGAAAGGTCAAGGCACAGGAGGAAAGCAAATCCCACAAGCTTCCAAAAGGCCACACATCACACCCAGGTGTGACCATGCCACTGTACTTCACAAAAATGACCCTGAAAACAGAGATCAGGAACAAGATCTTCAATTGTTTTAAGTAAAAAAAAAATGTTCAAAACTAGAATTTTATATGCAACAAATATTAGCATTCAAGTGTGAAGGTAGAATGAAGACATTTTCCAACATGCCTGTAATCCCAGTACTTGGAAGGCTGAGACAGGAGGATCGCAGGTTCAAGGTCAGCCTCTGCAACTTGGCTCTAGGAGAAAATAAAATATGTATTCGCTAAATAAAAAATGTATTAGCTCAGTTACCTGGCCTGTTGGCCATATTAAGAGGGGTTCTGATGGAAAACTTATGTCTTAATTTTAGTAAGGGCAACAATGTCTCTTCTGTTCACTGGCACATTGCCAGCATCCAGAATAATAATCCAGTACAGACTAGAAAATAATTAGTCATATAGTAATGCCCTCTTATCTGCAAAGGATAACTTTCTTTTTTTTTTTTTTTGCGGTACCAGGGATTGAACCCAGGGGTGTTCTACCTCCGAGCTACACCCCCGGCCCCATTTTTTATCCTTTATTTTGAAACCGGGTCTCACGAAGTTGCGGAGGGCCTCACTAAGTAGCTGAGGTTGGCCGCAAACCCGGATCCTCCGGTCTCCACCTCCCAAGTACTGGGATTACAAGCGTGCACCACCACGCCTGGCTTTGACCTAGCCATTCTTTATCTAAAGAACTCTCCCAAAAGAATGACCAGACATCCAAGATTCATGTTCACTATAATGACCATCATAATAGAAAAAAGGGAAAAAAAAGAGGGATCTAGTTAATGACAGAAAGCTAAGCACTTATTTTAAAAAGAAAGCTTTTGAAGAATAATAGACACAAGAGATTGTTCTCTTGAAAACCAGGTTTTAAGATTAAATAGAATGCAATTATGTTTTTTATGCCATTCTGTACATGCATAGAAAAAAAAGCCTGGAAAGAAATAACCATATGTGGGTTTTGTTGTTGTTTATTTCTTTTTCTGATGCTGGAGATTGAAGTCAGGGGCATTCTGCCTCTGAGCCACACCCCCCAGCCCTATTTTATATTTTATTTTGTAACAGGGTCTCACTGACTTACCGAGAGCCTCACTAAGTTGCTGAGGCTGGCCTTGAACCTGCGATCCTCCTGTCTCAGCCTCTCAAGTACCGGGATTACAAGCATGCACTACCATGCAAACTTAAAAGTGTCTAATTGTTAAAGCAAAAAAAAGCTAAAATTGAAAACAATTGTTGGTTCTTCTCTAGAGAAAATAATCTCATTTGAAATATATAAATAGTCCCCTGACTTTGATGATTTGACTTCATTTTTTTAAGATGCCAGGGATGAAATCCAGGGCCTCACCACTGAGCTACATCACCAGCCATAAAACAATCTTTTCTTTTAAGAGTTCATTTTTTATTGGTACACATTAATTATACAGAATGGTGCATTTCATTGTGGCATATTGGCACATAAAATGATCTTTTGATTTTATGATGGTTCAAAAGCAATACCCATTCAGTAGAATCTATACTTCAGATTTTGAATGTGGATCTTGTCCTGGGCTAGCTATATTCAGTATGAGTCTGTCTTGTGCTTCTGGGCCATGGCAGCCACAGCTCCCAGTCAGCCACAGAATCATGAGAGGAAACAGCCAATGCTCTACAGTGTGCTGTGTTGCTAAGCTAGAATGTTTCATAGGTTGGGTGCATTCAAAGCATTTTCAACTTACGATGGGCTGATTAGAATGTAACCCCATTGTAAGCCCAGGGGCATCTGTATTGGTTACCAAGAAAATCAAAAGGCAATCAATACAGAGTGGCCAAAAGACCAAAATCATTAAAACTCACAAAACCAAGTATACCTAGCACTTGAAATACAATTACATCCAAACTACCAAAAACTTCCTCCAGACTCGTATTACCTTCCATTCTTGAACCTTAAACTAGTCTCATCATTAAAACTGCCCCATTTTGTTGTAAAAGAACTTGCCCCCACTTTGGGGCTGCTAATGTAATTTTTGAAGCTCTTTAATCTTGGCTGAAGAGGGGCTGGTGAGTAGCTCTGAGGTAGAGCTGGCATGCACAAGGCTTTAGGTCTGATCTGCAGCACTGCAAAAGAAAAAATGACAAAACCAAAAATGACATAACAAAGACACACACACACACACACACACACACACACACACACACACACACCCTTTTAAAAACTTTTGCTGGAATCACATTTGAATAAATAACAGCCCACATTCACTGAGCACCTGCGACAGGCCAGCCCTTCAATTCGACTTTCTCAGGTGGTCTCCAAATATCCCTGTGAGATAGTTTCTGTTGTAAGGATGTGGGAACTGAGACTTGACCTCTCTAAATAACTTGGCCAAGGCCGGGCGTGGTGGCGGCGCACGCTTGTAATCCCAGTACTTTGGGAGGCAGAGACCGGAGGATCCGGGTTCGTGGCCAGCCTCAGCGCTCGTTCTCTCTCTCTCTCTCTCTCTCTCTCTCTCTCTCTCTCTCCTTAGTGAGGC
>PVJS01038096.1:0-19580 GCA_004027185.1 Glis glis
AGCTGGGTGTGGTGGCACATGCCTGTAATCCCAGTACTTGGGAGCCTGAGACAGGAGGATCACAGGTTCAAGGCCAGCCTCAGCAATTTAATGAGGCCCACAGCAATTTAGTGGGACCCTCTTGCAAAATAAAAAATAAATAAATAAAATAAGGATAAGGGTGTAGTTGAGAGGTAGAACGCCCCTGGATTCAATCTTCAGTATCAGATCCACACCCACATAAAACCAACCCAGAAAGTAACAATTTGTAGAAGGATATGTAGGTATACGGTAACATTTATTTGGAGTTTATATAGGCAAATCCATACCTTTTGTATGTTAGAATAAGTTTATAGTGAAGTGATAAACCAAAGCGTGGGAATGAGAGAGCCCAAGTCAAGAGAGTGGCTCCTTCCAGACGGCAGGAAGGAGAATGTTATCAGGAGCCATAACTAATTGGGCAATATTTGATTTCTAATACTTTATTGAGTAGTCAGCAAAGAGCTTATTATACCTTTAAGTTAATTATTTCTGTTAATCAATTAATGAAGTATATAGTATTCGCTATTCTTTTTGTATAGATGAAATATTTCATTGCTATTCTTTTAAAAATTCAATAAAAAAGATGAAATAGGGACAAAAACTGGAGACAAATCTCTCGTAGATAACTGGTGGAAGAAGCAGCCCACCATGAGGGTGAGCAGCCAAGTTCAGTCATCAACAAGGTGACCTTGTACAGTTTTGAAGGTAAAGAGAAAGAAGCCAGTGGGAATAGAGAGATTTGATAGTCTATAGAAATTGAAGACTTGGAGGGTGCAGTCCCAGAGTGGGCTGGAGAGAGGGGCACTGGGAAAGCAGATGGAAGGTGTAGTTTGGAATGGAAGGTGGGCAGCATTTGCTCTGAAGCTGAAGTGAGATCGCAATTGGAATCAGAGAGGGAAATTCTTCCAGGTTCAGAGGAAATCAGCTAAAGAAGCTCATGCTGAATTTGATTTCAGCAGAAAAAGAGAGTCACCTGCCAGAGCCTTTCCTGGTCCCGGGATCTCTCTGTTCCCCTTCTTTGTAATCTCTCTTGCAACTATGTCTGGATGGTCCATTCACTCGACTGCCTTCTCCCCAACCTTCACCACCACATAGTTGATAAGCCCTTTAGAGGGAGGGACGCTGCCTGCTTTCTCTACTCATGTATTTTCAGCATCTACCTACCATTCAGAGAAGATAGGTGCTACTCAAAAAACATTTGCTAGATGAACTGAAGGCAAGCGGTAGTGTTAAGATTGGGAGTTTTCCAATGGGAAAGGCATTATAGGGCTTCTGAGGGGAGTGTCCTAGGCTGTACAGCTCAAGGGAATGGAAGATTTACAGATGGGAACCAAAGTTGCACCATACAAGGATCAGGTCTAGAAATGTCCTAGACTCTCCAAAGTCTAAAATCAAGAACTGAAAATCAGACCAAGGGAAGGGCCTGGATCGTGGCTGGCTCAGCAGACCCAAGAGTAGGTCAGAGTGGCCTTGAGGCTCCCGGGTGAGTGCCAGAGCAGAGTTGAAATGTCTGACTGAGGAATTTCAGCTGAGCAGGGCTTGGGGGAAATTAAGTGGGAAGAAACAAAGAGAAGCAGGAAGGGGGCAGGTTTTGGAGGCTTACTGGAGACAGAGTGGGAACTTGATGAACTATAAATGAGCTAGATGTCAGTTGAGTCAGACCTGGAACCGAGAAGAAAACTGTGGTTCAACCATTGTGGTTGTCACGCAAGATGTGATGGTGGAGAAAGGACCTGTGTCAAGGATGATCAGGGGGCACATGGAGTGAGGGTCATGGGCCAGGGGGAAGCCGAGAGAAGGCAGATTACTTTGATTCTCACCTACTGTTGTAGTTAGATATAAAATGTCCCCTAAAGAGCTCATTTATTAATGTTTGGAGCTGATGTAATTGAGTCATGGAGGTTGTAATTCCAGCAGTGGGATTACAATGGATTTATTTGGTTGGAGACCCAGGCCAGTAGGGTATGGCTGGTGGTGGATCCCTGGAGGTGCAACCTTGGGGATTATATAAATGGTTCCTCCTCCACCTGTTCTCTCTCTCTTGCTTCCAGCCTCCATGATGTGAGGAGCACAGCCCCTGTGCTCTCCCTCTGTCTGCCTCCTGCAGCCATGTCCTGAGTTCCAGGGTCCCTGGCCTCACATGGACTGAGCCCCAAACCGTAGAAAATAAATCTTCTTTCCTCTAAGGTACATGGTCAATCTTTTAGATTATAGCTGCAAGAATGTTGACTGGAACACCAAACATTGATCTTAACTTTATAGACGGAAAATCGGGTTAATAAAAGTACAAACTAGAACTGGAAGAATAAGTAACTGCCTGCCATTGCGAACTGTATACAAGAAGAACCGCGACAAAGTGGCTAATCTGATGTCTTCACCAGCTAATCTTCCTATCCACAAGCAATAGAATTGAGCTGAGTTTCCCCCATGTTTGATATGACAGTTTGAATTTCACTTTTAGGAGAAATTTAGCTAATCTGACACAGGAAAGAAGCAGGAATGTGGAAATGATAAAAATAGACAGGCACGTCATTCCTATAACTATTATTATGTGTCTTAGTCTGTTTTGTGCTTCTAGAACAGAATACCCCAGACTGGGTAATTTATGAAGAGCAGAGGCTTATTTCTTCCAGCTGTAGAAGCAGGGAAGTCTAAGGTTTGGGAACCTGCACCTAGCAAGGGCCTTCTTGTTGTATCACTCTAAAAGGGAAACAGAAGAGGAAGGGAGGGGGAGGAGAGAGTGAGAGAATGTGCGAGAGAGGGCTGAGTCCTTTTATAGCAAACCCTCTCTTGGGACAATGAAGCCACTCCTGTGGTAGGACATCAATCAACTCATGAGAGTCCTGATGACCTAATCACCTCTCCCAGGTCCCACCTCTCAACACTGTTGCATGGGGATTACGTTTCCAACACATAAAAGTCTGTGCAACACGTTCAAACCATGGCATTCTAGAACAATAAATATTTGTGAGTGATACATAATTTTATCAATATATAATTGGGAGAAAACTTGTATAGTTTATAATTTTATAATGTGAAAAGGTAAATTAAGGAAACTTCCAGATTTTTATTTTAAATTAGAGAAATAAAACATCACTGACAGCCAGTGGACTCCTCAGAACACATGGACTTAGTTCCTTAAAGTGAGACAGTCATTCTATATTAAAAATTTTTAAAACACCACCCAAATCCAAACAATGGGAAAGAAAGGAGGTGCAGGTGAGAAGTACTTTTAAAAATCATGTATGACCTCCTTTCCCTGCTCCACTCTGCCAGTGGGACGTGACCTTTCTAGCTTCCTAGCTAAAATAGAGTTCAGCTCATAAAAATGGGGCCAGGGTGGTGGTGCATGCCTGTACTCCCAGTACTTGGGAGGCTGAGACAGGAAGACTGCAGATTGGAGACAAGCCTCAGCAACTTAGCAAGACCCTGCTTTAAAATTTAAAAACAAAAGAGAGCTGGTGGTATAGCTTAGAGGTAGAACACCACAGTTCAGTCCCCAGTACCAAAACAAAACAGAACAAAAAACAGCAACTGTGTAGTGGAAATAAGGTTGACATCATATCTTCAATAGCCCTTAAATATAATCTTATCTCAAAAATAATCTAAATAAGGATGATCAGGAAAAAATATTAAAATGTTTGATACTTAGTAGAGGCGAAACGGGTAGAGAGGTTCTGGACAAGAAATTAATCTAAATGGATATAATTTCAATTTGATCAATGTAAGATCACATTAAAAAGATCCGATTAAAAAGACTGTCATGTACAATACAATTGTTTGGTACTTGAAAGAGTGTGCATTTTTCCTTCCCTATACAGTTCCTTTCCTCTTGCAAACCTAAAGGATATAAATTCCTAAAATGGAGCAACCTGGGCTATTTCTAATAAAGTGATGTGTTAGCAGCTCTTAAATAAGAAGAAATAGTCAGGGAGAAATTGGGTCCTCAAGCTGCTGCTTCGTTTATCCAGAGGGCATGAATCTTCTAGTGATCTGACAGCAGTGGCTTGCCTAAAACCAGGCAGTCATTTCTCAGAAAGCAGTATTTACCTAATTAAGAGCTTCTCCGTGGTCCCCAGCTACTTAATTGTGTCATTAGCAGGAGTTTTGACATGAAGAACAACTTGCGTCTCGGCCCCCGCCCGGCCTCCGTTAGGGAAGCCCAGTGGAGTGGCTCCCAGGGGGGCTGGCGGAAGCCTGTTGCAGTATGTACAGCACAAAATAGAATAATTGGTCCCCAGAGGGGCTGTCTCTTCAGCTGCCAATAGGGATTGTTTCTTTTTTTTTTTTCCTTGTGAATAAAAGCCAAGTCTCCATGACTCCTGTACTGAATATTAACTGTGGCTCTGGCACTCTGCAGCTCCTGGGAGGGGTGAGGTCCCGGGGGTTGTTGTAGCTGTCCTCTTTGCAGCCCTGCCATTGTGACAGTGTGACATCGACAGTTCTGATCAAGGGTATAATAATGTGGTCAAGCGTCCTGCTAGTCAAACTGATAAAATGTGCCAGTCCCACTGGGCAGCATGCTAAGGGTTAACCTTCAGACCCAGGGTCAAAAGAATGTGTTGCCCTCCTGTAACTCAGCATGGCTAAGGGCTGGGATTGGGGGAGACCCTCAGGGAGGTCAGGTGGGCGCTTCCTGCAGCTCCTTCCTTCCTTTCTCCAGCAGCAAAGGGAGAAGGACTCAACGCAGCACTTTAAAAGTATCTTCCTGGGGAAAAATATCAACTCTTTCTACAAATTTCTGTTTTGAAGTTTTATTTTTGTTGAGATATAATTGACACACAATAAATTAATCCTTTTAAAGTGTACACTGTAGTGCTTTTATAATGTTGTGTAACCCTCACCAGGGTCTAATTCCAGAATGTTCCAATCACCCTACCCCCCCAAAAAACTCCCTGTATCCGTTAGCAGTTACTCCCCATCCCACCTCTCTCCCAGCCCCTGGCTACCATTAATTTGTTTTGTGTTTCTGGATTTGACAATTCTGGACATTTCTAGAAAGGTTTTTGATTAAAGAGTTTTCATATATCTGATAGGGATTATACTTGGCATATGGTAAGAGTAACATTAAAACTGGAGGGAAAGGGAATTTTCTGGAGTCTGTATCTCTTATCTAAAGCCCTAGTATAATTAATCACAAAAAGATGGTCATAAATATATTAGCCTGCTTTTTTCTTCTCATTTCTTGTATATTAGAATTGGAAAAATTTGTCACGGAAACATAGGCTATATTTTGTTGGTGGAACAACTTCTGTTTTTTTTTTTTAGACTAGCACAGTGAAACACATTTTGAGGAAATAGACATTCTCATTTGTATGAGGAGTCTCTACTTGGAGACTTTTAACTCAAGACTGTATATTTTTGCCTTAAGAAAGAACCTCTGTTTCTTGCAAATCCTTGAAAAATAAAAATACTTAATGAAAATTTACTTGTTTAGAAAGAGATTTATATTTTGTAAATACTTGCATAAAGGATTCAAATTCACTTAGCCAAGTAAGCTAATTAAAATGTGCCATTATTTATGTATAAGTAATTAGGGCCTTTACCAAATATTTTAGTACACAAATTTCTTTACTGTAGCATCACTAAAATAATTTTTGGTTGTATTATTTCCCTTCCATTTTCTCAACATTTAATTATAACTATTAGTTAAATTTTGCCATGGGTTTTCTTAATAAAACTTTGGAGACTTAATTCTAGAGCACTTGCTGTCTTTATGGCAAATCAGTGCCAACTCTTTGCTTTAAGATGAGCTGGGCTTGGTGGTGCATTCCTGTAATCCCAGTACTTAGGAGGCTAAAACAGGAGGATACCAAGTTTGAGACCAGCCTCAGCAACTTAGTGAGACCCTGTTTCAAAATAAAAATGGCTGGGGGTGTGGCTCAGAGGTAGAACACCACTGGGTTCAATCCCCAGTAATATCAAAGGGGAAAAAATAGCTAGTTGACACATCAAATGGTTAGATGAGAGGAAAATGTTTACTACTAATTAAAGTCTCTTCTTCATAAGTCTCCATATTGGACAGTATGGTTCTCCCAGAAAACAGAACCTGAGACAAGGGCTTGCATATAGTTTATTTTGGGAAAAGATCCCAAAGAATAGGAGTGGGAGACTGGATAGAAGAAAATGGAAGGAGAGAATACCCATCTGCATGTCCATCACTGAGTGAAACTCAGAAAGCCTGAGTTAGCCAGCACGGCTGAGGCAAGATGCTATGAGGTGCAGCCCCATGCAGATGTTTGTTGCAATAAACCTCTGCAGTAGAATGTAGGTGTGAGAAGCACTGAATAAGAGGAAATCCAACTTTACACACATGATGGCTACTTGAAGGTTTACAAAGGATGGGCCAGGGTTCTGTGCACATGGCAATTCTCTGAACTTCGAACAGGAAATCTTCTCAACCAACACCGCTTGAAATGCTCTGCCTTACGATGGATGCCAAAAATTGGCAGCAGAAGGATCATGCCAGGAAAGAGGCCCCAGGAACCAGGCAGGCAGAGCTCAGCTCAGTGAGACAGAGCTGCTGTATTATGAATGCTCTCCTTTGGGGCCACATGTGACTAGAAATGGGGCCAGGATCAAGAAATGGATACCCAGGGTCGAGCAGGTGTGATCCAGGGAGAGCCCCTGGAGGGATCCAAAACGACTTGAAGTTCTTCTCTTGGCCAGATCGATAAAGCTAAGCTCCACTTCTCAGTGAGGATGAAATGAATACTCACCCTTGAGCCCTTTGGGCTCTTTTGATATGATGAAGGCTATGAAGATCTCATTCCAGAGTTCACACTCAGTCATTCTTAACCAAACATTTGTTGTTTTCATAAAATCTGGCATCAACCAATTCTTCTCAGTTTGTTAAAACAATATCCAGTCCAGGTGGGCAGTGCCCGATTATCAGAAACAATGTTTTTGAGTTCTTTAAACTCTGCCAGTGGACAAGGAAATTGGGATGACATTCCTGGGTAAGGGCAATTGGCAACAGAACCAACGCCATAAAAAGTATATTCCCTTTGGCTCAGTAATTCCACTTTCAAGAGCTGATCCTAGCTGGGTGTGTTGGTGGCACACACCTATAATCCCAGTTCTTGGGAGGCCAAGACAGGAGGATTACAGGTTCGAGCCAGTCTAAGTGACACAGTGAGACCTTCATCAACTTAGTAAGACCCTATTTCAAAATAAAAAATAAAATAGGACTAGGGGTGTGGCTCAGAGGTAGAATGCCCTGGATTCAATCCCCAGTACCAAAATAAAATAAAATGGATTGATCTTAAGGAGAAGAGCAGATAATTCCACAGAGAAGTTGTATATATAAGGATAGTTATTAAAGCATTGCTAATAAAACTGAAAAATTTGAGGCAATTTTTAAATTTACTCATTGAGGAATAGTTAATAAAATTATAGTTTAGCTGAAAGATGGAATACCAGGAAGTTATCAAAAAATATGGCATAAATGTATAAATGTTGACTTAGATGATCACAATATTTCTAACAAGGTGAGTTAATAAACTAGATAAGTCCATTTATATAAATTTTTACAAGCATACAAGTGTGTCTAGATAGATTTTTACAGAATTTTTAACAGCATTCACCTCAAAGTAGCAATGTTTCAGAGTATTCTCTGTATCATCTGAGTTTTTATAAGTCACAATATTCTGGAAAGAACAGTTAAGTCATTTTCATTTTGAGAAAAATGGATCCAGTTATCAGTTTGGACAAAATCATATGGGTAGCTCCTACCCTACCAAACTTAGTCTAGATGTGCTATCAGTTACAACAACATTCAGGGATCAGTCAACTCAGGATGCATTACCACCCTATTGGCACAAAAGGTTTTGGTTGTCTTACTTTGGGATGAATTGAGGAAGATGGCTAAGCCTTTACATTCAGGTCTGCAATAAATAATGGATCCCAAATCTAATTAAACTTTCTATCTCTATAATATTGTCACTGGGCTCACCCCATGTGACCCATACAGCAATCATCCAACCCAAGAAACTTGTTCTTGGTTTGCTCAAGGAGGGAGTGAGTCATTGAAAGACTGGCATTGGGGACACAATAAGATCAGTATCAAGAGAATGTTCCCCTGTGACTCTCTAAACATCCTCTGGCTTCTCGATCCCCTCCCAGTATTTGCTGGGTTCATTGGAGGTTCAGTTCTTACCTTTCATACTTCATTGGAGGCATGATTCAACTTATTAATGGATGCACTGGTTTAAAATATTTTGTGCAATATATCCAATAGCATATGGTGAGACTATGCAAGCTGTAGATCACATGCTGATAAAGTATGTTTTGTCAGTCTGTTAAGTAGCTTACCAGATTAATTAATTAGATTGACCTGCTAAATAATCAATAAGCTTGTCAGAGCTTTGCTGCTGTTAACACTGGTGACTGTCATCCTGATGGCTAAGAACAACATAGACCTTTTTATTCATCAAAAGACTGAATGATGCTCATCAAATCATCGTATTGTATTATAATTCCCTGCTAATTGGTAACTCATGCATGGTAGTTAGGGACTATCTTGATTAATGAAACATCCCTTTCCCTCTTGATGTCAAATAAACAATTCACTGTATGTTGCCACATACTTGTTTATAGGTAGCTATGTAAATATTCTCTTTCCAAGTGTTTATCTTTATCCTCTCCAGTTAGGTAAGATTATTTACTCTATTTCGAGTTCTGGAAGGACCGGGGCTGTACTTCAGGATCCCTTGCACTCAGGAACCCTCCATTCGTGCTGTATAGATGTATGGCAGAGACTCTTAAATGTCCACATTGTTCCCAGTACAGGGATGTGTATCTGAGAACAGTTGATAGATGCCTGTAGGGGACAGGAGTTTCAGAGAGAAAAGTTGATGGCCGCTTGACAGAAGTCATGCCAGTGGTAGCCTGGCAGGAGAATCAGCTGTTGATTTGCACTTGACAGAAGGCCTCTCCCCAAAGACAAGCAACCCTAGGCGTGGACCCAGACAGAAACTGGCCAGGCTGGACCAACGCAGGGGTTCTGTCCCTGGCACAGCCCATAGGGCTTAAATTTTGTTTGCCTTCATTCTTTCTGTCGCTTCAAGAACACAAAGGTTTTGATTACTGCTTGAGGCTGTTTTAATCTCAGTGATTTTCCTTTAAATCTAGAAATGTGTTCTAAAATATTAATTTTTCAATATCTTTTATCCTAATTTGTTTCATTTTTTCTGATTTTTTTTTACGAGTATTTAAAATCAAGAGTCCATAAGTCTTACTTGGGGGATTCTGATTCTGATTTGGTGAGTCTGAGCTGCACCCCAGATTTTCTGACTAATTAAAAGCAGACTGAGTGATTCTCATCGGCGGCTGAATTTCACAACCACTGACTGGGTCTCTCAGTATCAGAGAATGGGAAAACACAGTCTTCAACTTATGTAATTTTTCTGGCACAAGGCAAGCCTCCCTATTAGTCATTTGTAATTCCAATATTTATTGAGAACATAAATATGCATCGGTTACTGCTTGGCCCTGGGAACAAAGACAATACCATGGGCTGGGAAGAAAGCAGGTAAGAAGGACACTTTAGGGGTGGTGACTTAACTCATTGTGCACACTGAATGAAAAGAGCAAGGTTTTCTGAAAATCCCTAAAGGATTTGTAGGAGAAGGTAAAAGTGAGCATTTTGAAACAGGACACAACATATGTGTATCTTTTCAGAAGAATGGCTCAGAAACAAGTATAGCAGTGGAACCCTATTTATTCCTTTCAAATATTATTGTGACTAGGACTCTGGTATATACTAGATCTCAGCATATTCAAGAACATGCAAGCTTTAGAACATGTTGGTAAAGTGCACCGTAGATGTCATGTATTAGAAGTCCAATACATTCTACACCTAAGTGGGGTTTTATTATTAACACTATATTTAATAAGTTGCAGTTCATAATTGTTTGGTGGGCTCCGCCTCCCCTCCATTTGTTTTTGTTGTTGCTGTTGGTTCTTGTGGTACTGCTGATTGAACTCAGGGGCATTCTACCTCCGAGCTACGCCCCCAGGCCCTTTAGTCGAATAATTGATTAATTTATTAGTCGATTTACTTATTTTGCTTTGAAACAGGATCTCACTAGGTTGCCAAGAGTCTTCCTATGTTGCTGAGGCTGATTTCAAACCTGCAATTCTCCTGTCTCGGTCTCCCAAGTAATGGGATCACAGGCTTGCACCACCACACCAGGCTCCATTTGCTTTAACATGGCCAGATATGCCTGAGAGCTCCATTCTAAGTGTTTCTTCCGTGCATGGGGTTAGGAGATGATATGAGGCAAGGAAGGCATTCTGGGCCTCTCCAGGTCTTTACTCTCTGGGATCTGTCTTGTCATCAGTGTAGCCCAACAGGGGAGATGACTCCCCTGTCCCATGCCTTCTCTGTTAGCTATATAACTCTAATTGTGGGGAACAGTTTTAAGAGGCTGTTGTAGCTGTGAACCTCAGCCTCCCCCTGCAGCTCAGCCTTTGCACATCAGGAGTGAATGAATCTACCCTTTCGCCTCCATACATCTGACTTCTACTCTTACCTCTCACTGAATTAGGCAAGGAAAACAAGAATACTTTCTAACCCTCCTTAACAATAATATTTACTTACTGCAAGGTCAATTTGTGAGAACCACACAGGCTCTTCTGATACACCCAAGCAGAATGATAACTAAATATTGGCAATGCTGTGGTTGAAAGCACAGAATGGAATCTCACAGTTTTCACCTTTTATCAGCTGTTTGACCTCAGGAAACCATTTAACCTCCTCACACCAGGGTTGGCTCATCTGTAAATGGTACCTTCCTTACAGGATTACAGTGAAGTTTACATAAGTTGGCATTTGTGCTTGAGTAAAATGTTTACAATAGTGCCTGGCATGTAATTAGTACCCTGTGGGTGCTTACTATTATTATTATTATTATTGCTAATGTTGTTTGATGCACAATATGAAAAAAAAGACTGTGACAGAAACAGCCATGATTAGATCATTTTTCTTTGTCATTTTTAAAAAACTCTGCTTTGTACCATCAAGATTCTTCCTCATGAAACCTAGATGGTAGGAGACACTTTACTCTGATGGCAGCCCCAACCAGTGAATGTCACAGAATAAAGCAATCACACGGTTACCAAAATTCTATAGATACCATATCTCGGGGCTCATGTTGATTATAAAGTTTTAAGTGTTTCAGATATTTTTCAATGAACATTGAACTAAATATGAAAACCCTGAAGTACCTTCTTGTAACACAGTTTGAGAACCAGTGCTCTAGATGGACCTAATTAAACCAATGTGTCCTACTAGAAAAGCAGGACTTATATGGACTTATGCAATGGAACTTTTATATTAGAGCTACAAAAACAACAACGACAACAACAACAAAAAGCTTGTTTTAAGAAATATAAAATTGAAGCTTAAGTTTAGATAGCATCATGGAAGATTAGAGAAGTCCTCTGAGTTTCTATTTCTATTTTTGGGACCCTGCTAACTTTGCACAACTCCAAGGGGCTTCATTCACATTGCTTCCATATAAACAATGCCCCAAGGTGGTCGGACAAAATAGTGTTCAGGACCTCCAGTTGTTTCAGTGGAGATGCTATGGTTATATTGAGAGTTTGACCAATATTGTCTCTGTGGGAGGCAGAATAATGTCCCCCTTCCCAGGGTTTCCATATCTTAATCCTCAAAGTCTGTCAAACTGTGAATATGTTCCCTTGCACAGCAAAGGGGGCTTTGCATTCATGATAAAGTTAAGGACTTTGGGGATGACAGACTATCCTGGATGACTTTGTGATTAATATCACAAAGGTTCTTAAAAGGGGAGAACATTTCCTGCTGTGATCATAAGATTTGACTGGAAGAAGAGTCGAAGAGATGAGATGTTACTGGCTTTGAGAATGGAGAAGGGAGGTCACAAATCAGGGAATACCAGCAGTCTTGAGAAATCAGAAAATGCAAACAAACAAACAATAAAAAACTAAAATAGAACAATTATAACAACAACAACAACAAAACACAGATGATCCCCTAGAGTCTCCAGGGGAGATCAGTCCTGCAGAATCTACATTTTAGCCTGGTGAGACTTGTGTTGGGCTTCTACTTCCAAAAGTAAAAAGTAATGCATTTGAGTTGTTTTAATCCACTAAGACTGGGTTAATTTGTTCCAGAAGAGAAAACATTCCTATGAGTCATACCATATCTAGAATGGTGAGCAAGATGGTAACCACCATTCTCTGCTGACGTTCTCTCTAAATGTTAAAAAAAACTTCCTTATAGACAAATTGGACCTGACTGGAATGTGTATAATCAGGCATCTAAAAGAGATGTTTGCTGTGTTTTCAGAACCTACTGGGTACTAGATGATGTTTCATACCCATGAAAACAGACCTGAAGGAATAGCAAGTCTTCTCCTGAGAAGTCAACTCTCTATAGGGAGAAGACAAATTCCTCCTCCTCGATCTCTTCCTTCTCCTTCTTCTTCCCTACCCAGTGAGAAAAATGCATGCACCTGGTATTTTTCAGGCAGCAATTTAATCCATTCTTATAGGCAGGTAATATTGTCATTATCTCCATTTCACAGACAAGAGAAGTAAAACACAGGCTGATGAGGAGTTTGCCAGGGTCATAAGCTAATAAATGGAAGAGTCGGGACATGATCCTGTCTAGCTCCAGAGCCCGTGGCATTCACTGTTACAACCCACAGCCGCACATTCAAAGAGCATCCATGGCAAGGTGATGGGTAAAACAATAGAGATGGGCGAGAGAGGGCGTATGCACTGGCCGCCATGTAAACATCAACGTGTTAGTCTCTTTTGAGTGAGACGGGAAATGCTTGCTGATATGGCAACATTTTATCTTAATATGAATCAGTAATCATAGCTAATGTTTGTTATCTTTTGTTGCATAACAGTCCAAAATGTAATGACTTAAAATAATAAGCATTTATCCCTGCTCCCGAGCCATGGTCATTACGATGGCTTTCCTAGAACTGCAGTCAATCACACACCAGTGTCCTCTTTGATTCAGGCAGGCTGCTCTGCTGATGGAGCTGGACTTCCTCCTCCCAGCCCATTTTTGAGATGTCGCTGGCCAGAACTTGGGCTGCCTCAGTTTCTTTCACATGCTCTATCCTTCCCCATGCTAGCTCAGGCTTGTTATATGGAGGTGGCCGGGTTCCTTGAGAGGCAGCCAACTGGCAAGGGGTTATTTCTGCTGGGCTCTATTGCACAAAGCAAAACACAGGGAAATCAAAAGGACAGACTCAAGGGTAAGTAGACTCGACCTTTTGATGGGAGGAGCTGAAAAGTCATTAATGCAGAGGGACTTGGACACAAGAAAGGTGCAGAATTGGGAACATTTTTATTATTTGTCAACCACAACACACATTTAAGCCTCAGAACCAACCTATGATATAAAGAATATCATTGTATTCATTTGGTAGCTCACATGAGTAAACTATGGAGTCAACATTGGCACCAGGGGTCCCCTGACACCAGAGCCTGTGGGTGGACAAGGGGGAATAGCTGGTATGCCCAAAACTCATGGGGTAGGGAGGTGAGGGAAGCAAGGTACTGCTGCATGCTGGGGAGCATCAAGAGGCTGGGAGGTAACAAAGAGTTGGAACTGGGTACCTGGCAGCAGGAGCTGCAGGTTGGGATAATGGTGAATGGCTAATGGTCTGCTGCAGTCATGGGGAGACATGGCAAGCAACTGAACCAAGGCTATGGCCAGGAACTTTGATTAGAGAAAAGAACTAAGAGACAGGAGGTAAAGTAGACAGGCTAGATGTAGAGGGTATGGGAAGATTTGAGGAGTGTGAAAACAGGAGGTGATATTCACAAAATAGGAAACTTAGGAAAAAACAGATTTATGGCAGGTTGAGAAAGTGGAGGTATACGAGCAATTAGATATAATTCACTTACCAGTAAATATCCCAGTGTCTATTCTGTGCAAGAACTGTTTCAGACACTTGAAAAGCATTAGGGACAAACAGGAAAAAAAATATGTCTCATGGGGTTTTTATTTTAGTGAAGAGAGACAAACTTTTACAATAAACATGATGAAAAAGCAGTGTTTATAGCATAGTCAAAGCTTATGATTACCATGCGTATTAGTTAGCTTTGGCTGCTGTAACAAATGACCACAAACCAGGTGTCAAAAAACAACTGAAGTTCACTTTCTCACAGGTTTGGAGACCAGAAATTCAAAATCAGGACCATGGGGTGAAAATTAAGGCATCAACAGTCACACTCCCTCTGGAGGCTGGAGGGGAGGATTATTTCCTTGCTTTTCCCAGTTTCTGGTGGCTTCTGTCATTCCTTGGCTTGTGGCCTCATTGCTGGAGTCTTTGCCCCCAGTGTCACAATGCTTTCTTGTGAGTGTGTGTGTGTGTGTGTGTGTGTGTGTGTGTGTGTGTGTGATCTCTCTGCATGTCCTTCTCATAAGGACACTTGTGGTTGCATTTAAGACCCACCCAGATAATCCAGAGTAATCTCTCCACATCAAGACACTTTGAGTTTAAGGTGACCTTGAACTTCCAAATCCTGGGCTAGACAGAGGAGAGGCTTTAAGTAAGCATTTGAAAGGAAGGTAAGGTTATGATACGAGATGAGATCACACAGGAGAAATATAATCATCCCTCAAAATCTTCAGAAGTTTGGTTCCAGGATCCCCCACAAATGTCAATATCTACAGATTCTCAAGCCCCTTATATAAAATTGTGTAGTATTTGTATATAACCTATGTGCATCCTCCCGTATACTTTCAGCCATCTCTAGATTACAATGTAAATTGTGGTTATCCTGTGTTGTTCAGGAAATAATGTCAAGGAAAAGAAGTCTGTACCTGTTCAGTATAGACACAATTTTTAATATGTTTGATGTGGGATTGGTTGAATTTGTGATGCAGAATCATACAGAGGGACAGCTGCAGATAGAATTAAAAAAAAAACAGAGGATGAGGGACAAAACGGTACTGCAAACCAGCACTTAAGAGACAGCTGACTTTAACGTCATCAGCCGACAGAAACTGGAATTTTAGAAAACAGTAACAGTCTATTTGCTCAGAGAGCCGCGAGCAGCCTGGGCTGGGCGCTGATCTGAGCTAATGAACAAAGTCCACTTCGAAGCCACAGAGGACACTCCCCTTCCTGAGAGACTTTCCTGATGAACATCAAGTCACTGGACTCTCCTGCTGTTTTGCAGCCGGAACTCCCAGATGCCTGAAACTTCTGGAACAGTAAGCTGGACTTGTTAGATGCAAGAAGCATTAGCAGTCTTAGTTTTAAAAGTCTTGACTGCCAGGCTTGATAATGATTCTATCATTATCAAGAAATCAGAATGAGAAATACTGCTTCCTTTAGGGCCTCTTCCCTAGGCCCAGTTGTGCAAGAAGGAGCAACCGTCTGGTCAAAATTCATTTATTGTCATAATCTACTTAAATGACAACCCTGGGGGAATACAAGGTGTAATTTTATTTACCATTATTATCAAGAGATTGGAATTCCTGTTTAGGTGAAAATAAGTCTCCTCTGTTTACCACAATTAAAGTAAACTTTAAGTAAAATATTTTTATGTCTCTTCTTTTTTTTTTTGCGGTACTGGGGATTGAACCCAGGGGCTTTCTACCTCTGCACTACACCCCCGGCCCTATTATTTTTTATACTTTATTTTGAAACTGGGTCTCACGAAGTTGCGGAGGGCCTCACTAAGTAGAGAGAGAGAGAGATAGGGAGAGAGAGATAGAGAGAGAGAGAGAGAGCTGAGGCTGGCCGCGAACCCAGATCCTCCGGTCTCTGCCTCCCAAAGTACTAGGATTACAAGAGTGCCACCACGCCCGGCTTTATGTCTCTTCTTAAGAGATGTATTTTTTGTTTACACTGATTTTCTTGATTGTGCCTAGGCTTTCCATATGTATTGCTAGTTCATGATGATACATGCAACTTAAATCATGATTTGGGGGAATAAAAACTCTATGCTAGTTAGATTTAATTTTACTGGTGATCATGCTAAATCCCATTTAGCACTCATCTACCAAAGTGGAGCATGATTATCAACTTAGTGCAAATATCGCTCACCTTCTATTAGCTCTGCTCACTCAATTTTATATAACTCTGATAACCACCCAGACTTTGACTGCCAAATTCACAGTGGAGTGGCACTGACTTTTGACAGATTAAGTTCCAGTATTGAGTCATGTATCATAGGCAAATAAAACATATCTCGTCAATTTGATACAGCTATTAGGCACCAAAACCAACAAGAAGACATATCTCCATTGAGTTGAGGCCTTGCCTTTATTATTAAAAACCATGGCCATGCTCAAGAAGTAGGTAAACCTGTTGGGTGATTACACTCAGAAACAGCAGTTCTGTATCAGTTACAATAAATAAAACATCACCATGTTGGGCTGACAGCTTACAACACTGAATGAAACCTGCAAACTCATCTCATCTGAGCAGTCAAATCATTTGGTTCCATGAGTCTAAAGTTCATAGCTGATTTCTCTCCATGGGCAAATACTTGGTTTCATGTTGGCCACACCTTGATGGCTAACATGGCCACTTGGAAGCTCTTGCCATTAACAAACTTCAGGCCAAGATCAACCTTCCCCATATTTCATGAGGTGGAGGTTGCAGTTGTGCACACGTTTAACAGCATGAGTAAAGATGGTGGTCTGTCCTCATTTCCCACATCCCAACTTCTCTCAAGTTCCACCCTGGTCCATGCCATGGTCTACATGTTTGTGTCTTCCCAAAATTCATATGTTAAAATTCTAACCCTTAAGGTGATGGTAGTAGGAAATGGGGTCTTTGGCAGACTATTAGGTCATGAAGGAAGAGCCCTTATAGATAACATGAGGGCCCTTATAAAAGCTAGCCAGGAAGGCTCTTCTGCCCTTCTTCTGCTTGGTGAGGTTACATTTAAAAGATGACTACCTATGAAGAAGCAGGCTTGCACCACACAGCAAATCTGCCAGCAGTTTCATCATGGACTTCCAAGCCTCCAGAATTATAAGGGATACATTTTTGCTTTTATAGTATTTCATTATAGCAAGCTTATTGGACTAAAACAGCCCACCTCTGAATAAAGATGATAAGATGCACTTCCAAGATGCAAATCAGGCTCCATCAGAGCCTCAACTGTGCTCTTCCCTAGGCTTGTTTGGGTGACTTTGTAGAACATAAAAGTCTATGCCTTACCCTGCCCCAGCTGACTCCAACACTCAAGGGCTGAGGGACAGAGTAGGATCTAACTCTCCAGGTGAGTCTGAAGCACTGAGAAGGTTGAAAACTACTGTTACAAAGCATCTAGGACCCCTATTTTGATAAACATCATGTTCAAAGTTTCAATCATAATTTGAGTGAGACCTGTGATTTGCCAAAGGTTTACTGTAGATATTTTGCATTCAATAACGTCTGCCTGCTAATGATGATGAACCAGATATAGGCCACCATTTACAACCACTGAACCAGATGTTATACCTTGTCTTACTTAAATCTTGCAGCAGCCCAACAAAGTAGCTATTTATTATCCTCACTTTATGGATTAAGAATTTGGGGTCCAGATAAGAAACTTCCTTAAGACCATATGGTCAGTAGGTTCTAGAACTAATGCATGGGTGTTGGATTCCAAAGCCCATAGGTCAATGGGAATATACCATAGGGGGCAGGTGCTGTGGGGTTGCATGGGTGGGATACTAGCTCAGTCCTGGCTTCCCAGTGAAGTGAGTCTGTCACCTGGAGGATAAGAGAAGCCAGTCTGGGAAGAGGATGCTCAGGGGGGCAGGGGGCTTCAGGTTGGGGCAGCAGCCTGGGCAAAGGCTTGGAGGTGAGCCAGACTCTGCAGATGGATCAGGTGAGAATGTACGTGACAGGTCAACATCTGGCTCAGCTAGAAGTGACCAAAATGAGCACATGAGGGGTCTATGGAACAGAGAACACACTGAGTTTACAGAGTCTGAACTGATAGGCACTCACAAGGAAAAGAAGAGACCGCAATTCAACAGTCACATGAGAGAAGCTCATTATAGAGACCGGGGAAAGAAAGCCCAGCTGCTAAGACCATGCAGTGCGTGTATCTCCTGAGATAATTGCTGCCATCCATTCCAGAGTGCATTAGACATTATCTGCTGCAGTCCTTGCGCTTAGCTGGAGAAGCTAAGCCTCAGACAGGGTCAGTGGTTCATCCAAGCTCCTAGCAACCACCTCCATGGCCCCGAGTTGGTCCTGGGGGCCAGGGTTTTTCATTTGGTCCTACTTGGAGGTAAGTCATCAGAGAGACTGGAAAGCGTTTTGCTTAAGCTAACTGGTAAAGGATAATGAAGGAATGGTATTGTTGCCTGCTTCTGATGTCAGTGTTCCTTCATCTGGATGCCCAAAGCAGCCATCGGGAATATGCAAACTTGTGTGTACACATGTGTGAGCATCATTTGTGTGTGTGTGTGTGTGTGTAGGAAGATGATCCATCACATTCTTAAGAATATTTCCTTAATTTTCAAAGGGTTTCTGGCTCCCAAAGAAGTTTTCCAATGGAAAAGCACTTTTTGAAAAAAAAATCGCAAAAGGCCCAGTGGTTTTGCTTTAGTACACATATTAAATACTATTGGATAGTTTTATTTAATAATATTTTTCACTGTTTTTGCCAACATAATGCTGGCTGATGCCTGTATACATAAAACAGTCTGGGGCAAAATTTTCAAATATTAGTAAAATCAACAACAATGACTAGTCCTTACTGAACACTTATCATATGTCATATAGGAGTCTTAGACCTTCCCCTGTATTACTGTATTTAATCTCAAAGATACTCTGTAAGGCAGGTGATACTATTGTCATTTCCATGTTGTAGAGAAGAAAACTCAAAAACAAAAAGATTAAGTTACTTGCACTAGGTTGGTGATTCTCAAAGTGTGGTCCCTGGACCAGCATTACCAGCATTACCTGGAAACTTACCAAAACTGTAAACTCTTGGCCTCACCCTAGATCTAGTGAATCAGAAACTCTGGGGATACAACCCAACAGTCCTTTTTATCATAAGCCTCTTGGGTGACTTTGATGTCTCTAGTCATTTGACTTTGGTAACCACAGACCTAGGGCATCCAGTTAGAAAATAAAGCATTTTATTGACTGATAACTAACTATAGGCACCATTGCCCCTAATCACACAGTTGGTGAATGATAGAGGTGAGTTTCAAGCCAGAGAGACAATTTCTGGCTACCCTCTCTCATTTAAGTAGTGTAGACATACACGTTCTAACGATGTTATCAAAATCCTAATCCTTACCTAGTATGACTCATTGATCACATAACCCTTGGGGTCAAGCACCTCTGCCCAGCTGTCCCTCTTGGTTTGTCTTACACCCCTGCTTTCTCAACATGGATATCAAATCCTGGTGAGCTCCTGACCTGAGCTGTATCACCTTAGGTAATTTTTACTAGTGCTAAGGAAAAATGTTTAAGTAGGTTCTAACTACAACCTCACTTGCTAAAATCAAATTTTTTTTGCGGTACCGGGGATTGAACCCAGGGGCCTTCTACCTCCGCGCTACACCCCCAGCCCTATTTTTT
>PVJS01038097.1:0-19579 GCA_004027185.1 Glis glis
GAGAGAGAGAGAGAGAGAGAGAGCTGAGGCTGGCCGCGAACCCGGATCCTCTGGTCTCCGCCTCCCAAAGTACTGGGATTACAAGTGTGCGCCACCACGCCCGGCCAGGAGAGTTTGAATCAAAGTCTCACCATGTATTAGCATTTAGGGCAAATTATTTAACCTCTCTAAATCTCAGAACTTTTATTTGAAAAATGAAGTTAAATTACTTCTCCTTTCAAGTTGTTTTATGGATTAAATAAGATAATTCATGAAAAGAGCTTCACACAGTTGAGCAATCAATGTCAGATATTATTAATAGCATCATTATTGTCACCAGCCTAAGGACCAAGAGTGGCATTTCAAAGTCTCCCCTACATTGATATTTATGGCAATCTTTTGGATGTTTATAATATTTTCAGTTTGTGTCCTTCAAATAGATTATTTGGCAAAAAATATGCTCGTTATATTTTTCCTGGTGAATTAAATATCCCTAAAATGTGAATGGTAGAAGATGGCCAAACAGAGGGCCAAACATTTGTCTCCTCCTCCACAAAGAAGAACCACAGCAACATGTGGATAACTTCATTTTGAGTGAGTGACTTTGGGAGAATCCTGAAACTCAGCAAAGGAGAGATTGAAACCATGTAAGATTTAGAGACCAACATAGAAATAGGAGCAAAGTACCCCAGCAAATTCAACCTTGGCCCCCCAGCTGGGTGGCAGAATCCCCTTTGCATGGGAAAGGGTAAATGGGAGAGTCCCAACAAACTCCATCAGTCTACACTGGCAATCCTAGCTACTGGAAAATTGGAAAGTTGTCACAGGCTTCCAGCCCAGTTAGAAAAGCAACCTGGCATCCACACAGTAGCTTTTCTTTAGAGAAGAAACTCATATTGTTTCTCCACCAACCCCCAAAACCTAGGTGTATTAGTCAGCTTTTCATCGCTGTGACCAAAATACCTGACAAGAACAACTTAGTGGAGGAAAGATTTATTTTGGCTCATGATTTCAGAAGATTCAGTCCATGGTCAGCTGGCTCTATTGCTTTGGGTGTGTGATGAGGCAGAACATCATGGCAAAAGGGTGGGATGGAGGAAAGATGCTCAGTTCATCTCATGGCTGCTGGAAAATAGAGTGGGAGAGAGGGAGAGAAAGAAGGAGAGAGAGAGAGAGACAGAAAGAGAGAGAGGGTGCCAGCGCACGCCTGGGCATAAGAAATACCACTTCAAGTACATCCCAAGTCCCACTTCCTATAGTTTCTATCACCTGTCAATAGGTCATTCTAATTATTAATCCTTCAAATGAATTAATCCACTGATGAAGTCAGAGCTTTCACGATCCAATTATTTCCTAAAAATTTCATCTCTGAACATTACTACTCTGGGGCCATGCCCTCAACACATGAGTCTTTGGAGGACACTATATCCAAATCATAACACTGGGATGATAAGAAATATGAAAAACAAGCCGGGCGTGGTGGCACACGCTTGTAATCCCAGTACTTTGGGAGGTGGAGACTGGAGGATCCAGGTTTGCAGCCAGCCTCACCTCTCTTGCTCTCTCTCTCTCCCTGTCTCTCTCTCTCTTTCTCTCCTTAGTGAGGCCCTCCGCAACTTCGTGAGACCTGGTTTCAAAATAAAGTATAAAAAATAGGGCCGGGGGTGTAGCGTGGAGGTAGAATGCCCCTGTGTTCAATCCCCGGTACCGAGAAGAAAAAAAAAGAAATATGAAAAACAAGGTAAGATAATATCTCCCAAAGAACACAACTCTCAAGAAATAGATTGCAAAGAAAAGGATATTCATGAAGTTCCTGATAAGAAATTAAGAGAATAATTATGAAACAGCTCAATGAGATTAAAGATAATTCAGAGTTGACTGAGGTTTGGAAAGCAATGCATAATATGGATGAAAAATTCAGCAAAGACATAGAGACCTTAAAAAAATAACCAAACAAAAAGTCTTGGAAATAAAGAGTTCAATAAGTTATATATATATAGTTGGAAGCCTCAACAACAGACTAGATCAAGCAGAAGAAAAAATATCCGAATGTAAAGGCAGGTCTTTAAAACTATCTCAGTCAGACAAAAACTAACTAACTAAAAAAGAAAAAAATATATATATAGAGAGAGAGTATATGAAAAAAAGAAAGAAAAAAAAGAATGAAGGCAGCCTCTGAGACTTCTAAGACACTATTAAACAAACAATTATTCAAATTTTGGAAATACCTGAAGGGGAAGAGAAGAGAAAAAGCATAAAAAAACCCTTATTCAGTGAAATAATAACTGAAAACTTCCTTTATTTGGGGGAACATATGGATATCCAGGTACAAATGCCAATAGGACCCCAAAATAAATATGATTAGAAAAGATCCTCACCACAATATATTATGGTTAAACTGTCAAAAGTACAGGACAGAGGGAATTTTAAAACCTGCAAGAGAAAAGGGCCTAGGCATATTTAAGTGAATTTACATTAGACTAACAGCAGATATTTCAGCAGAAATATTGCAGGCCAAGAGGAAATGAAATGACATATTCAAAGTTTTGGCAGAAAGTAACTGTCAAGAATACTATGCCCAGCAAAGCTACACATCAGAAGTGAAGGAAAAGAAAGAATCTCAAGATAAGTAAACACTGAGGGAATTTCATCACCACTAGAGACTTTACGAAAGGTCCTTAAGGGAGTACTAAACCAGGACTAAAAGAAAGATAACTACCATCATGTGAAAGTATAAAATCCAATGGAAGATTGGATGTACAAGAGAAATAGAAAAGAACCAAACTTTATAAATAAAATAAACCACCCAACCCAACCACAAAGGTGAACAAAAAGGGAGGAAGAATAAACCAAAGGATATTAAAAAAAACAAAAGATATTTGACAAAAAGACAGGACTAAGTTCTTACTTATAAATAATAACCTTGAATGTAAATGGACTAAATCCCCCAATTAAAAGGTATAGACTAGCAGAATGAACACAAAAACAAAATCCAAAATCCAACAGTGTGTGGCCTAAACTCACTTCACCAGTACAGACACACAGACTGAAAGTGAAAGGATGGAAAAGCTATTCCACACAAACAGAAACCAAAATCAAGCAGTAGTGGTGATTCTTATTTCAGACACAATAAACTTAGACAAAAACTGTAAAAAGAGACAAAGCAAGTCACCATATAATAATCAAGGGATCAACTTAACAAGAAGGTATAATGATATATATATATATATATATATATATATATATATATATGCACCTAATGCTGGAGCACCCAATTTTATAAGGCAAACATTATTAGATCTAATGGGAGAAAAAGGATCCAATACAATAATAATGGGAGACTTCAACATCACACTTTCTTCAATGGCCATTCAGACAAAAAAAAAAAAATTCCACAAAGAAACATTGGAGTTAAGCTACACTACAGGTCAAATTGATTTAACAGACATTTACAGAACATTTCATCTAATAGCTGCTGAATATACATTCTTTTCATCAGCAAATTGAACATTTTCTAGAATAAATCATAGACCACAAAACAAGCCTCAACAAATTAAAAAAATAAAAATATCACATATCTTTTCTGACCACAATGTAATAAAAATAGATATAAACAACAAAGAAACTTCAGAAAGTAGGCAAGTTAATACTTAACAACATGCACGCAGTGGGTCACTGAAGAAATTAAAAGGGAAATTAAAAAGTTTCTTGAATCAAATGAAACTGGGACACAACATACCACAATTTATGAGCTATAGTAAAAGCAGTACTAAGAGGGAAGTTTATGGCAATAAACACCTATATCAAAAAATAGATTTCAAATACACAACCTAGTTGTACATCTCAAGAACATAGAGAAACTAGAGTAAATCAAACCCAAAATTAGTAGAAGTTTCAAAGATCAGATCAGAAAAATAGAAACTACAAATAACACAAAAGATCAACACAATGAACAGTTGGTTTTTCAAAAAATAAATTCAACAAAGTTTTAGCTAGATTAAAAAAGAGAGAGAAAACCTAAGTAAACAAAATTAGAGATGAAAAAGGAGATAGTATAACTGATACTGCAGAAATACAAAGAATAATTTTCAGATTGTTATCTGTAACTATAGTACCTGTGCTTACATTAAGAGGTTTTTTTTAATTAATCTCAGGTTCAGTCTGAGAACAAACTACTAGAGAAATGGATCATATACCACCTTAATGGTGTGTAATCAGTTTTTTTTTTCTTTTTTTTTTTGCGGTACCAGGGATTGAACCCAGGGGCGTTCTACCTCCACACTACATCCCCGGCCCTATTTTTTTTATACTTTATTTTGAGATTGGGTCTCATGAAGTTGCGGAGGGCCTCACTAGGTAGAGAGAGAGAGAGAGAGAGAGAGAGAGAGAGACAGAGAGAGAGAGAGAGAGAGAGCTGAGGCTGTCTGTGAACCCGGATCCTCCTGTCTCCGCCTCCCCAAGTACTGGGATTATAAGCGTGAGCTACCACGCCCGGCATTGTAATCAGTTTTAATAACAAGATACATAAAAAATAAAGTTTATTTAATTAGCATATGTTGCATACATGTATTGAAGTATTACTCTGTACCCCACAAATAGGTAGAATTATTATGTATGCATTTAAAAAAGTGTTAAAATAAATGGTATTAGTTTCATTTAATGACTTTTCTTTGGAATTCTACTTGTCAGATATTGTGTTAAATAGTGATGAAATATAGAAGAAAATGATATGGTCTGCCTCTATCAGCTCATATGTCAGGGTCATAGGAAAATGCACAAATTGGTAAGGGTTTACATGGAAATAAAAAACAAATAGATTCTTCTTACTGAAACTTAGATAATAAGGTGGGGGAAAGAGAATTCTCCTTAGAAAAGTTTTTGTATCACCAGTATTTTTAGAGTTTAGCAGTGAATAGCCAGGCAAAGTAGTATACAAGTAGAGAGAAAACAATGTAGTGAAGTATAAAAGAATATGAAAGAGGGAAAGAATTAAAAAGTACTAAGATATTAGAGGAAGAGATTAAAGATGGCAGAATAGAGGGAGACAGTGCATTTTGGGTACTCTGAGACTCAGAACTCAACCAGCAGGAATACTGCTTCTTGGCAAGGGAAGAAAAGCAGTTAGAACTCAGCAGAAGAATGACAGTTGAAACGCAGTGGATTTGGAGGCAGCAGAGAGAGCAGAAGACTGAAAAGAGCTCCGTGCATCTCACCTGGTGAGCGGAGAGTGGAGGCAGTGCCATCTTGCTGAATCTGCACAGGGCTGGCAACTGCTGGGATCCAGCGGCTCCCAGAGACCAACTCCAGCAAAGAAAGAGCAGAATCTTGTTGATCCAGTGACTGCAGAAAACAATCATCAAAAGCAATCGCACTCTTCTCTCCACATACAAATACCTTAAGACTCAACTCCTCAGACTGCCCAGCCAGACCACCCTGCAAAATCCTACGGCTGCAGCTGAATTTGTCCCTGTCTATAGGGACCCTAGCAGCACTAATTAGGACCCTAAGTTTACAAACTGTCCCAGTGGGAACCTGCCCTGTGTAGCTACAGAGACTTGCATGGCAACAAACAGACCCTCAGGGTCTGTGAGTTTGCAAATCATCTCTGTGGAAGTGGGGATCGGGCTACAGTCAGACATAGATGAAAAGCAAATTAGCAGAAAGTCTGTAGGGACATCTGGGCAGAAGGGACCTAGTGTTGTGAGCAACAGGGCCACAAGGTCCTAAGACCAGTGAGTCACATCACACACAATTTGTGTCTTTCCACAATGCCACAAAGTTTATTCAACTCTCAAAGGTTATAGCATGCAGGAACTTATCAGGAAATTGTCTAAGTAAAGTTAAGTTAAGTTCTAAGTTCGGATGTTGGATGGCTGCTTTTCCAAAACCAATTAGCAATGAATGAGCATCAAACAATACACTTAACACTAGCAAATCTAACAATTTAGGCCAAACAAGCATATTAGACAAAATACAAATCCTAAAACGTAAGACCAACCACTTCAAATAATGAGCAAAATAATTACAATACAAACAGGGAGTAGGGAATAATGAACCAAGTACAGGAATGGAAGAGAAGATTCAGGAGTTGGCTCAGGTGCTGAACTGGTCAGAAGTCATCACACTGATTCTCAGTCAGTGAGAAGAGCAGGACTGGAGCAAGTCATTGGATCAGAGCCATAGACACGGGCAGACTGTCATGGCATAAGCAAAGCTCAGTGTGTTGCTAGTAGTAAGGCCAGTGTCTTTATCTGGACTTTCTGGCAAGCTCATCCAGGCTTATTGAAACTGCCAGACTCCTGTCACCAGTTCAAATATATTGATAATGTAAGTCCATCAGAGGTGAGAAGGCATTTTATGATCCAAGTGTCCGTGATCAACTGTAGCACAGAAGTGCTGGTCTGAGTCCTATGCTAAAATGTCCAGACAAGTTTCCAAAGCTATATGCTGGCATGTTGGGACAAGTTGTTAATAAATTTTGGCCACAGATATATGCTGGCATGTTAAAACAAGTTGTTTATAAGTTCCTGAAAACTGTTTTATATCCCATCCTCCATGCAGCTAGGGTTGGCAGTTTGCTGTACCCCTGTAAGGTCTCTAGCAATTACCACATGACTACCAGCCATGGTATCTATGGGATGAAATAACTCAGCCAACTGTGTTTCAGGCTCAGACGGCTATAAACTTGTGCCCAGTGGTGTTTGGGTTCTATAAGCACCAGAGCCAGAGGCCAAGAAGGTCTCACATGATCACAGTCACCCAGAGCAGCAGGAGTGTCCCTGGGGCTAAATAACCCAAACCCCAGGCTCAAAAACATACAATCTCTCCCTTCCAGAGCTTAGGCCCTGAAAGAAGGGTGTCCAGGGGCCAGCAGGGGTTCACATGATCACAGCTGCAGTCTGGGAACTCAACACTTTCTGCCAGCAGAGTTTGTGCCTCACATGCATCAGGCCAGTGACTGACAATGCTCAATGTGAACACAACCAGCAGATCAGTGATGATATCCCCGGGACATCAAAGCTCAGGCAGCCACACCACAAGCTCAGAAAATAGTAATCTCTGGCCCTGATGGGTTAGGCCCAGTGGCCACAGAGGCTGGAGGTCAGCATTGTGCATAGTTTCATGGGTTCACAATCAGCAGACCAGCAGTGGTGTCGGTGCGGCATTAAATCCCAAGAAGCATGCTTTAGGCTCTGAATGAAACTTCATAGTCTCTGGCTCTACCAAGTTTGGGCCTGGAGAGCACAGTGATCTGGAGTCAATCAAAGACTCCTGTTTGCCTGCAATAAGAACTATATCTTGTTAAAGAGATTATGGGAGACAAACTCAAAAGTTTGATTATATGAGATAGATTCATAGAGGCAAATATATATTGCTATCATAGGCCTTATTATAAAGGGATAAAAAATGGGCACAGAACTCTCACACAAAGAGGAAGCAGATGCTAAGGCAACAGAAGTACAAACCTGAGAACTCTGAAAACATGCAAATGAAGATGAGTAAGGAAACAATAAACTCCAACAACTCAACAACAAGAGAGATCACAAATACTGAGATGCAGGAAGGAGAATTCAGAATTTTTATTTTCAATATTATTTAAAGCCTCAGAGATGAAATTAGAGAAGGGGAACAGGAAATTAAAGTATATATGAATAGAGATATTGAGGCCATAAGTAAGAACAAAAAGGAGGCTTTGAGTGAAATGAATGAGTCAAAAAATGAACTAAAGACCTCAATAGAAACCACCTCTGGAAGTCTAGACTACAAGGAAAATGGAGTCTCACTCTTAGAAGACAGTTTATTTATTCTTACTCTTGGAAGGCAGTTCATTCAAAACTGACCACATAGTCAACAATATAGATAAGACAATAAGACAACACAACCAGGACACCCAAGAAATATGGGAAAATATAAAATGACCTAACTTACAGATAATAGGCATTGAAGAAGGTCTAGAAGCATAAACCAAGGATATCAGAAACTTCTTCAGAGAAATAATATCAGAGAATTACCAAATATAGAAAAAGACTTGGACATCGCGTACAGGAGACATTCAGAACACCAAAAAGACAAGATCAAAGAAGAACTTCCCCATGTCACATAATAATCAAAATTACTAACATAGCAGCCAAGGAAAGAATCTTAAAAAACAAAGAACAGGTGACATTCAGGGACAAAACAATAAAAATCACTCCAGTCTTCTCAACCCAAGTCATGAAAGCCAAGAGGGGCTGGTATGATATACTCAAGATCCTGAAAGAAAACAACTTCCAACCAAGACTGCCATATCCAGCAGAGATATCATTCAAAATCGATAGAGAAACAAAACCCTTCCAAGACAAGCAGAAACTAAAAGAATTCATGACTACCAAGCCATCACTAGAGAAAATACTTAAAGAAATAGAACACAGAGAAGAAAAAAGAAGTAAATACCAGAACCAGAGAAGTGGTGAATTCCACTAGATGTACAACTAAGTGAAGGAGAAATAATACCACATCAAACAGGAAATATAATTCAAAATGACAGGAAAAAAAATAATCTCTCAATAGTAACAGTAAATGTCAAAATCTAAACTCCCCATATAAAAGGCATATACTGGCAATTTGGATTAAAGAACATAATCCAACTACATGCTGCTTTCAAGAAACTCATGTTATAGGTCAAGATATCCATAGGCTAAAAGTGAAAGGATAAAAAAAGATATAACATGCAAATAGAGACAGAAAAAAAGCAGGGGTAGCAACTCTCATATCTGACAAAACAGACTTTAAGCTACAACGCGGATCACCTCTTATTAATAAAAGGAATAATCCAACAATATGTAATGATAGTAAACATTTATGCACCAAATGTGGGTGCACCCACTTTTATAAAACAAACCCTTCAGGACAGTAGGTCTTAAATAGACCCAAATACAATAATATTCAGAGACTTCAACACACAACTCACACCACTAGATTGATCTTCCAGGCAAAAGATGAGTAAAGACTCTTCAGAGCTAAAGAACACGATAAATCAAATGGATCTAATAGACATATACAGAATATTCCAACCAAAAGAGCTGAATACACATTCTTCTCAGCTGCTCATGGAACTTTCTCCAAAATAGACCACATTCTGGGCCACCAGCAAATTCAAAAGATATAATATAATTCCCTGCATCTTTTCAGATCATAATGGAATGAAATTAAAAATCAACAACAGGAAGACAAAAAGAAGTTACATAAATACATGGAGACAGACTGATACACTCTTGAATGAGGACTGGATCAGAGAAAAAATAAGGGGAGAAATTTTAAAAATCCTAGAATTAAACAAAAGTAAAAACACAACATACCAAAATCTATGGGACACTGAAGGCAGAGGAAAATTTATAGCACTGAGTGCCCACATAAGAAAAACAGAAAGTCACCAGATAAACAACCTAATGATGTACCTCAAGGACCTGGAAAATCATGAACAGTTGAATCCCAAAGCAAGTAAAAGGCAAGAGATAATATCAGAGCAGAAATCAACAAAATAGAGAACAACAACAAAACAACAATACATAAGAACAACAAAACAAAAAGCTGCTTCTTTGAAAAGATTAACAAGATTGACAAACCCTTAGCCATCCTATCTAAAAGAAAGAGAGAACCAACCCAAATTATTAAAATCAGAAATGAAAAAGGAGACGTCACCACAGACAGTGGGGATATCCAGAGGATCCTCAGAATATTTTGAAAATTTATAGTCCAATAAACTGGAAATCAGAAGAAATCAACAGATTTCTAGACACATATAACCTACCTAAATTGAACTAAGAAGATATAGAAAATCTAAACTGACCAATAGCAAACAAAGAGAGAAACAGCAATAAAAAGCCCCCCATCAAAGAAAAGCCCAGGTCCAGATGGATCCCCAGCTGAATTGCACAAAACCTTTAAAGAAGACCTAAACCCAATACTTCACAAGTTATTCCATGAAATTGAAAGTGGTGGAATCCTTCCAATCTCCTTTTATGAGGCCAGTACCACCTTAATACAAAAAAAAATAAAGATCTGTCAAGAAAAGAAAATTATCGACCAATATCATTGTTGAACATAGAGGCAAAATTTCTAAAGAATATACTAGTGATGCACATTTGAAACCACATCAAGAAAATTGCACACCATGAGCAAGCATTGGTTTTATCCCCAGGAGGCAAGGATCATTCGACATATGCAAATCAATACGTTATTCACCACATAAGTAGAACTAAAGACAAAAATCACATGATCATCTCAATAGATGCTAAAAAAGCATTTGACAAAATCCAACACCCATTCATGTTACAACACTTCAGAAAATAGAATAGAAGGAACTTACATCAACATCATTAAGGAAATATGCAATAAACCCAAAGCCGACATCATTCTGAATGAGGAAAAACTGCAGGAATTCCCTTTAAAATCAGGAACAAGACACAGATGCCCACTATCACCACTTCTTTTCAATGTAGTCCTCAAGACTTTTGCCAGAGCAATAAGACAAAAGAAGGATATCAAAGGAATTCAAATAGGAAAAGAACTGAAATAATCTCTATTTGCAGATGACATGATCCCATAATTAGAATAAAAAAAACCCAAGCAAAAGACTTCTAGAGCTGATTAACAAATTCAGAAAAGTAGTGGGATACAAAATCAATCTAAAAATAATTAGTACCTTTTCTATATGACAAAAATGAATCCACTGAGAAAGAAATCCAGAAAACAATTCCATTCACAGTAACCTCAAAAACATTAAAATACCTAGTAATAAACCTGACCAAGGAGGCAAACAACCTCTACAATGAAAATTATAAAACACTAAAGAAAGTAACTGAAGAAGATCTTTAGAAGGTGGGAAAAACTCCATTGCTCTTGGATAGGCAGAATAAATATTATCAAAATGGTGAATCTACCAAAAGTGTCCTACAGAGGCAGTGCAATCCCTATCAAAATACCAATGTCATTCTTCACACACCTAGAAAAATCAGTCATAAATTTTGTATGGAGAAACAAAAGACACAGAATAGCCAAAGCAATTCTCAGCAATAATAACCATGCAGAAGGCATCACAATTCCTAACTTTAAATTATACTACAGAGCTGTAGTAATAAAAATAGCATGGTATTGGCACAAATACAGACACATAGACCAATGGAACAGAATAGAAGATAAAGAAACAGCTCCACACACTTATAGACAATTGATTTTTGACAAAAGCGCCAAACACAAATGGAATTAAATCCTTACCTCTCACCTTGCACAAGAGTCAACTCGAGATGGCTCAAAGACCTGGAAATTAGACCAGAGACTTTGAAGCTACTAGAGGAGGGCATAGGTTCAACAGTCCAACATACAGGCACAGGGAGAAACTTCCTCAACAAAATCCCCAAAGCTCAGGAAATTAAAACAATAATTAACAAATGTGATGAGATTAAACTAAAATGTTTCTGCTCATCAAGGAAACCATCAAGAGTCTAAAGAGAAAGCCTACACAATGGGAGATCTTTGCCAGCTATCCCTCTGATAGAGGACTAAAATCTAGAATATGCAAAGTACTTAGAAGACTCAACACTAAAAAAACAACCAGATTATGAAGTGGGCAATTGTGTGAAAAACTAAGTCTAAAAAATATTGGCTTAAGGATTTATAGCTTCTTGCTTGCTTTGGCAGAAGACTGCCTTTCTTGAGGGAACTGAAGACTGTGTCCTTGATACCCTTCACTATATAAGCTATTTCCTTCTGTTTTACTGCACCTTCTACTTGCTTTGTTTGGTGTAAGACTGCTTCAAGGAGGGAGCTGAAGACAGCAGCTTCTGTGCTCTTACAAAACTGCCAGATAACAACTTATCTTCTAAAGCATTCCTAACACAATGCTCTACTCCTTAGCCAGAGACAGTCAATGATTTAATGATCCAATCTTAATCCTGTAAACCTGTAATAAAAGGAAAAGCTGAGTTTTGCTCAAAAAGTTTGGCTTTCTTGCCTTCTCCCCTCTCACCTCTTCAAGACCAGGAATTAAGTTTCAAGAGCATTTGTTTTCATCATATCATCCCATGCCCTGCTGGTACAGAGCCTGGCACAATTGAACTAAATAGACACTTCAAAAACGAAGAGATAAAATAGCCAATAAATACATGAAAGAATGTTCAATATCATTAGCAATCAGGGAGATGCAAATCAAAACTACACTGAGATTCCATCTAACAACAATCAGAATGCAGTCATCAAGAAGTCAAGCAACAATGAATTCTGGCAAGGATGTTAGGAAATTGGAACTATTCTACACTGTTGGTGGGATTGCAAATTAGCGCAGCCACTATGGAGATCAGTGTGGAGATTCCTCAGAAAATTGGAAATGGATCCACCATATGATCCAGCTATACTAGTTC
Source organism: Glis glis (assembly GCA_004027185.1). Lineage (NCBI taxonomy): Eukaryota > Metazoa > Chordata > Mammalia > Rodentia > Gliridae > Glis > Glis glis. The sequence goes on from PVJS01038097.1 coordinate 12,378, forward strand.
TGAGTATCTTTCCAAAAGGACTGAAATCAGAGAATTACAGCAATATATGCATTTCCATGTTCATAGCAGCACAATTCACAATAGCCAAATTATGGAACCAACTTAGGTGTTCATCAAGGAATGAATGGATTATGAAATTATGGGTTATACACACAATGGAATTCTACTCAGAAATAAAGAAGAACAAAATTATGTCATTTGCAGGAAAATGGATGGACCTGGAAAACCTTATGTTAAGTGAGATTAGCCAGTCACAGAAAGTGAAGGGTCATATGTTTTCTCTCATATGCAGAAGCTAGGGAGTAATTGGGATACCAGAGGGACATCAGTAATGGAGGAGAAACTACAGTGGAGCCAGAGAGGTGGTCTAGGGGAAGGCGGGGGTTAGGGGGGAGGATCAATAAAGAAATCACTTCCATCCACATTGCATACGCATGTGAAAAAACCAATGTCAGTCTCAATACTCTATATGGGTAAGAGGAGGATGGGGAGAGAGCCAGGGAAAAACCCACCAAGTGTTGTGTGTATGTATTTCACTATCACTATGAACTACATTGTGATGTGACAACTATAATGCTCAAATAAAAGTAAAATACAAAAGATATTAGAGCATTCAGCATTCATGAGATATTTCATGTATTTTGGTTTGATTACTTTTTTGTGTGTGGTACCCAGAGGCATTCTATCTCTGAGCTACAACCCAACCCCTTTTTTAATTTTTTAATTTTTTTTTTTTTTTTGCGGTACTGGGGATTGAACCCAGGGGCGTTCTACCTCCGCGCTACACCACTGGCCCTATTTTTTATACTTTATTTTGAAACCGGGTCTCACGAAGTTGCAGAGGGCCTCACTAGGTAGAGAGAGACAGAGAGAGAGAGAGAAAGAGAGCTGAGGCTGGCCGCAAACCCGGATCCTCCGGTCTCTGCCTCCCAAAGTACTGGGATTACAAGCGTGCGCCACCACGCCCGACTTAATTTTTTGTTTTGAAACAGGGTCTCACTAAGTTTCCTCCTTTGTTGGCAGAATGTTTTCAATGCTACTTTCAGGTAGCCAGTTAACATCATGAATGAATACTCTCACAAGGTTAGTTAATCCAGAAATCTGGGATATTAAAAAAGTTGTACTAGAATACCAAACTTCAAAATGGTGCCAATTACTTTCAGCTCTATACTAAAACACCTTAAATTTATGTCTGCTATTATAGTAGGAAAAGGAGCAAAACGTCTTTATTAATTTTTAATATAATTAATGACAGGGAAAACATTATCTGTATCTGTAGTATCAGGGCATATGTTAAGAGCTCCTTTTAATTAATCTCATGTTCTAAGAACAAACTACTAGAGAAGTGGATTATATATCACCTTAATGGAATACAATTAGATTCAATATCAAGATACATAAAGAAATATTTCTATTAGCTTCTTGAAATTTCTACATCTACATCTGCTTATCTAGTCATGTGGTCAAAGACAATGATGGTAAATATGCATATATTTCAAACTTAGTAATTTCTTTTTAAGTGAAAGGGCATGAAACACTTGGATTTTTTTTTAATTCTTTGGCTCTCAAAAAGTACAGATATTTATATCCACTTTAGATAAAAAAAAAGTTTATAAGGAATTGACAGATGTTTTTCACCAGTGCCTAGAAATGTAAGAACAATTTAATCATTTAAGTCTATAGGCATATTTGCATCGTTGAACAAGTCATGTGAAATTAAACATTCTTAGAAATGAAGTAAAAGTTAAGTTAGTGTACACCAAAATTTTTTTCAAAATATCAAATATCTTTTACCCCAATTTATCCCAGGAACTCCAGCCCCACAGATATTCCTCTTAGCTAGAATGTTCTGTTGATTAATTTTCTGCCCAGTGAAATTGATGGTTTGTTTTTTGATCATCAGGAAGATCCTATTGTTACCTTAACTCCGCTCTCTGATACTTTAAAAGCTTCCTCTAGCAATTCACTCCTTTAAATTTTAAAAATTTCTTTCTCATCCTGGAATGAAGTAATATATTAAACAAAATTATTGTTCTGGTTATCATTCCCTCAGCCATAATCTAAAGACCTGACCGTGTACCTTAGAGGAAAGAAGATTTATTTTCTTACAGTTTCGGGTTCAGTCCATGTGAGGCCGGGGACCACATATCTCAGGGCATGGCGGTGGGAGGCAGAGAGAGAGAGAGTACATGGGCTGTGCTCCTCACATCTCAGAGGCCAGAAGCAAGAGAGAGAACAGAGGGAGAAGGAACTTTTTATTTAATCCCCAAGGCTGCACCCCCAGGGACCCACCTCCAGCCACACCCTACTGGCCTGGGTCACCACCCAGATAAATCCGTTACAATGGATTCATTCACTGCTGGGATTACAACACTCATGACTCAATTATATCACCTCCAAACATTAGTAAGTGAGCTCTGTAGGGGACATTTTATAACTGACTATGACAATTATCATGATGGATGAGGCAAAAAAGAAAGAAAAGAAGAGAAAAGAAACCCAAGAAACACCAGGTCATTATTTTACAAATGGCACAGCCTGCATGATGTAGTATAGCACATGTTATGTATTAGTCATCATGCAATTGCTTATTATTTGTTAATTTTCCTTCTAATAACTGAAGCATGTGTTTTTGAGGGCAGGACTCTGACATGTTTTCTTGTGTAACCCATTGCGCTGGTTTGTAAGGAATCAGAGGCCTGACCTCTAGGCTTCTATCTGACCTCTAGTCCAGACTTTGTATTATTAAACATTTCCACAGTTATCCTCAGGTATCTGTGTGAAATTGGATCCAGGACCCCTTTTGGATACCAAAATTTGCAAAATCTCAAATTTCTTACATAAAATGGAATAGTGTTTATTGTATAATGTTTGCTTATAACATATGTACATTTCTGTTACTTTGAATCATCTTTTTTTTTTTGTGCGGTACTGAAGATTGAATGCAGGGGCGTTCTACCTCCGTGCTACGCCCCCGGCCCTATTTTTATACTTTATTTTGAAACCGGGTCTCACGAAGTTGCGGAGGGCCTCACTAGGTGAGAGAGAGAGAGAGAGAGAGAGAGAGAGAGAGACAGGGAGAGAGAGAGAGAGCTGAGGCTGGCCGCGAACCCGGATCCTCCGGTCTCCGCCTCCCAAAGTACTGGGATTACTAGCGTGCACCACCACGCCCGGCCACTTTGAATCATCTTTACATTATTTATAACACCAAACGTGATGTACAGTCTATGTAAATAGTTGTTACATTATATTGTTTACAGAATAATGACAAGAGGAAAAAGTCTGTACATGTTCAATACAAATGCAGATTTTTTTCAAATATTTTTGATGTGTAGTCAATCGATGCAGAACACACAGATAAAAGGGCTGACTGTTAACTTTTTTTTAAACATAGTCCATTGGTTAAAAAAATGTTTTTAAAGAAATAGAAATGAAGGAAGGCAGGAAGGCAGGAAGGAAGGAGGGACTAGAAGGAAGGAGAGAAGGAGGGAGTGAGAAAGCCAGCTGGCCACCATTAAGAGCTAGGAATACCACAGGATAGTGGGTGGATAAACCATTACAGTTTATTACTCAGACATCTTCCTTTCTTATTATTTTAAAGAAAAATAATTTTTATTTGCAGAGTTAAGTGATGGTTGATTATTAGTTAAAATTGGATAACTTTAAAATTGCTGTCTATTTTGTGGACTCTTACTGGTCCACACAATTTCATTTTATAGAAAAGCCCTAAGTTTTTCTGGAATTGGTTCTAAAATTCTTAGACTTGAGTACATTGAAATGCTAATGCTAAGGAGGGTAAAGAACAATCGACAACAGGAATCTAGAGACAGCGGAAGCACAGTTGGACTCAGGGTAGGAGACAGTTCATATACACAGACAAAAGGTGATACCCAGGCCTCCCTTATTTGACTAAGAAAACTGACCTTTCAGAAATATTTCTTTTAAGCACATATGTTCTATTTTTATAATGCTGAGTTTCTAGAACACATCTTTTACCTGTTTCTTCCAAAATGCCTAGACCTCTGTCACTTTTTTCAAAAAAAGGTTTATTTAGTGTTAATTATTCATAACTGGCATCTTTCCCCTCTATGTTTCTGTCATATGAAAATAAAAGGCTATTCATGTGGGAGTTTAATTTTTGGAAGGGAGCTTTATAATTTGAAGAACTAATTCTCTCTTTTTAACTCAAATGAAGTAAGAAGAAAATCCTTTGCTCTGGTGGCAATAACATTCCAAATTTACCCAATTACTAACAAAAACACAAAAAGAACCCAAAATTAACCGTGTCTTCAATTTATTAATTCATTTAAAGAAAATCCTGTCATCTATGTTGATTTCTTCCTTTCATTTTCAGTTTATGAAGTACCAAATTCCTATCTTATTCTATCTCAATGATGGTCTTCCTTTTAGTTCTCTTTTAAAAATATTTTACTCTATCCCAATGCAAAAGAAGACTCATGGAATAAGCAATTTTATCAGGATAACATAGTCCTATGAATAGCATTTTAAAATATGAATCCCCAAACCAAATTTTAATTGACATTTACTTATATATTAATAAAACTGCAAAAAATCTGCTGGACTAGAAGGAAATGAAGGAAGAAGTTATCAAGAAAAATTCCATTTTGATATGTCAGATCTAATCTGGAAAGATGAAGAAACACTATGTTGAAAATTTTAGTTCTTGTCAAGCTCATTTTTTGGCTAACATTAAAAAAGAAAAATTCCATAATGGTCTGTTTTCCCTTATTTGACTTGAAGGAAAGTAGAAAATTATACCCTGAGAGCACACAGATATATTCTAAAAGGTTGTGCATGATTTTCCTCTCTTTGGTATATTATAATATTGTGGTGTAGATATTTTTATGTGACAAGATGGGTGGAACAGAATTTGCTATCCAAAAATCACTAAGACCTTTTTATGCCTTAGTTTGTAATTCTTTAAAATAACTACCTTGTTTTTTTATTAACCTCAGAAATCTTCTCTTTGACTCCTTCATTGGAAGTTTATTAAGATTTCTTCAGTATATTTAGTGAGGGGGAATATTTCAAAGTGTGATTCAGTCCACTGTTTGGAAACTTGGAAGATGAGGATGACTCATTTTTATGTCTGTGTAAGTGCAATGTGACTGACCAAGAAGCTGCTCTTCTGAGTGCCAGAGACAAGCATAGGATTAGACTATCTCTGAGCTATTCCCACACCTCACAGAAACATACATTCCCATTTCTCTCCATAGCTTGGACTATTCTTTATTGAAAATTCTATTACCCCTTTTAAAATAAGTGTTCAACTATACACAGAATTTCTGCAGAATGAATCTATACCAGTGTGAGGTTGAAAATGTGCTTTATTCCTGTTTAGCCTAAGAATGGAGGTCCTTTTTCAGAATTCTTAATATTTTAATTGTTTTATGATTTCCCACAAAATGATTCAATGAGTTCCTGGACCTATTTCCAACAAAGTAGGCACCAACTCATTGTGACCAAGAGGGTTATAGTTTGATAAGGTAATAAATATGATCACTGTGTAGGATGTGAGGAACTAGGAACCATTATACACTGTTGATGGGGCTGTAAATTACTACAGGTGCTATGGAGACCAATGTGGGGGTTTCTCAGAAGACTGGAATGGAACCACCATATAACCCAGACACACCACTCCTGGGTATCTTCCCAAAGGAATTGAAATCAGAATACATACATATCCATGTTTATAGCAGCATATTTCACAATAGTCAAATTATGGAACCAGTCTAGGTGTCCATCAACAGATGAATGGATTACAAAACTGTGGTATATACACACAATGGACTTTTACTCAGCCATACAAAAGAACAAAATTATGTCATTTGCAGGAAAATGGGTGGAACTAGAGAATATTATTGCTAATTATTAATGCTAATTAGCCATTCTCAGAGAGAGAATAGTTGTATCTTTTCTCTCACATGTGGAAGCTAGAGAGAGACTGGGTAACAAAAGAGATCACAGATAGAGGAGCAGAGACTCCAAAGAAGTCTTGGAAGGAATTTAGGAGAGAGAAGAGGGACGATAGAGATGTAGTGAAAGTAACAGATTAAATAATGCTATGTATATATACAAAATTATCAATCTCAACCTTAATGACGTATATGGGGAAGAAGAGGAAGTGGGGTGGGATTCGAAGGGAAACACACCCAGTGTTGTATGCATGTATATTCCTATCACACTATACCTCATTTTAATGTATACTTACAATGCACCAATAAAAGTATAGAAAAGAAAATAAAACCCCTTTTCACAGGAGTGGCAGCTATAAAGTAACCAGAGAAATCTACAGGAACTCTTGCAAGTGCTGAGTTCAAATACGATAATGAATCTAAGAATTAACTCTTCAGAAAGATGATACCAGAAACTTAACCTTTCTACATTAGTTCTTGTTAGAATCACCAAATGCTGTTGCATTTTGGTGATTCTTTGTTTCCTACAGAAACATCACAAGAGTCAGTGTGTCTGGGCCACACACATGAACATTCTAGACATACTTCACATTGCTGGCAGGGCTTCTCAATATTGCATGCCCTTCATTTGAAGCTCTTTAATATGCTAACATTCCTGTGAACAAAATATAATTTTACTCATGAATGGAGCAAATACAGAAAAATGAGTTCCCAGAAGCATATTGTTATGGCAAAAGGAGAAAAACTCTGCAATGAATGCCTCATATTGATCTTGGTTTAGAATTGAATTGAAAGATGGCAGAGTTCAGGGGTACTTCTAATACACCTATTCCCAGATTAAACCACTTAAAGGTTCTTAAACACCTCTTAAATAGACTTAAAATCTATTACAATTATACATTGGAAGAAATGATCAATTGAAATCACTAGTTATTATGTTGTGTAAAATTATAATAATTTTATATAGTTTTCCAAATGATTGATTATTTTGTCTGTTTCTATAATTATTAATTAAGTGTTTAGATCCTTGCAAATCTAGGGTTTGAACCCATTAGAAATAGACTCATGCCGGGCGTGGTGGCGCACGCTTGTAATCCCAGTACTTTGGGAGGTGGAGACCGGAGGATCCGGGTTCGCGGCCAGCCTCAGCGCGCATGCGCGTGCGATCAATCTCTCTCTCTCCTCTCTCCTCTCTCTCTCTCTCTCTCTCTCTCTCTCTACCTAGCGAGGCCCCCCGCAACTTCGTGAGACCCGGTTTCAAAAATA